>BPLR01020488.1:0-247298 GCA_021605095.1 Caerostris extrusa | reverse complement strand
ATTAGTAAAATTTATAGTTATTTATTGCAAAATATCTTACTGAAAATTTTATACTGAAATTGTTTAAAATATTTCAATTGAATAATAAAAATAAACATAAAATAATCTTACGAAAATTAATATTCTTAATAAAATAAGAGAACAAACTAATACATTCTTCTGAGATGGCTATAAAATTATTTCATATATATATATAAAAATATTTAGACCAATTTGACTTACGAAATAAATAATTAATAAGAAATTCGATATCAAGAAAAGCAAAATAATATATGAATGAATGAGTATGTTTAATTACATTTAAAGTGCTCATTTATTTCTCAAGATTAAAGAAAGCGTAAATATTTAAGTATACCAATAAATTTTTATTGTCACAGTAAAATATGCATTTATCCAATTTGAACTACAACAAACCGATAATTATTGAGTTTCCATAGAAATAATCTTTGCTAAATAACCATGAAAACGTATACAAGATTTTACTTTAGTACCGTTGTAAAAATTGACACTAAATATATTTTCAATTATAACAAGCAACTGAAAATATCACTAACTAACGAAATTTTTCTATTTTCACCAGAACAAACCAAAACTGTTTTAATAGACTATATGCATCACTACAGGACATAAAATTACCACAAATATAAATTTTATATCTTAAGATGCACCTTTAATATAATTACATCAGACAGTTGATATATCGCGATAACTAATAGAAAATTTGGGACATCGATAATTAACAAACCAAAGGTAATCTCAAAAACATAAATATCAGTAAATAAAAAAAAAAACTATTTGAAGTTCTTGTAATTCATTGATATCTTGAGATAGGTCTACGGTTATCTAATAATAATAAAATCAAATATTAATTAGCAATAATAAATCGTGCAAACATCAGATTTAGTCTGAAAGAAAAAAAATCAATTTTAACAGTGAAAATGAAACAATAAATGTACTGGGAAAAAATCTTGGTTATTAATCCTTCCAATGATATAAATCAAGGTCCTCGAGATAAACCCTCACCAAACATGTTTAAGCTTATTATATCAAGCAGATGACATTACTACGAGTAATTAATAAAAATTTTCCAATTTCAGCAACAACTCTAATCATTGTTCAGAGGTCGACATTGTGCGGCAACTAATCTCGCAATATGCTAAAATTCTCACTCGACCAATCTCATTATACGTCTTGGGGAGTGTATCAGCTAAGGAGCAGCCCCTTCCCCACATCCTGTTTAATTCAAGGAAATCGCAACCTACCCGTCACCACTCGTGGTAGGTTTGACACTGACCGGACCAAAACGTCCGGCGGTTTAATTTGCAGATCCACCCTCGCCCCCCTTTTCGTGATATGGGAATTCCTCCGCTAAGCCACTTGAACCATGCGTGCGTGAATAAGATAGCGGAGTTAGACATTTAAGCTTGGCCGATAATTCCTGGCAGCAATCAACGATACAATGGGCGGGGGCGAGAGAGGGACACAGAAACCCGCCTTCAAAGTAAATTACTTTACCCCGTTTGAGCCTTCTGGCGCGGGCATTAATTGTGGCCTCGGAAATTTTACCCCCCTCTTTTTCTTGTAGTCTACTTCTGAGTGATTAATGTTTGTGTTTCTGTCGTTTGTGATACGAGCTGTCGGTTGTTGGATTAATTACCGCCCAGAAGGACTCTCGTGAACCGGTCGCTGGGATAACGAAACGGGCTTCTTGATTGGGCCATTCAAGATCTCAAATTGTTGTGGTGGACAAAAAATTTCCACCTTATTATTTTTTTCTATAAATAAAATACATTAGAATATATTATATTTATATAATTAATGTTATTAAATATTTTTGTTGTCCCAATTGTTGTGGTGATCAAAAATTGCTGCATTATTTTTTTTTCTAGAAATAAGTTATAACAAAATGTATTATGTTGATATAATTAATTTTATTAAATATAGATTAGTTGGCAAGCAAAACACACATATTATGTAAAGCAAATTGATTAATGTTTGTGATTTTGTCATTGTGACACGAGCTGTCGGTTGTTGGATTAATTACTACCGGTCGCTAGGATAACGAAACAGGCTTCTTGATTTTGGATTCAGGATCTCCAAGTGTTATGGAGGACAAAAATTTTTCCATTATTATTTTTTTCTGGTAATAAGATACATCATAATATATTCTATTAATATAATTAATTTTATTAAATATTTTGTTTATTATTATCGTTTCTGTAGTTGTGATAAAATTGTCGGTTGTTAAACTAATAACCGCCCAGAAGGACTCTGGTAGGATAACGGAACAGGCTTTTTGATTGGACCATTCAAGATCTCCAAGTGTTATGGAGGACAAAAATTGGTCCATTATTATTTTTTACAGGAAATAAGAAACATCAGAATATATTATGTTTATATAATTAATGTTATTAAATATTTTGCTTATTGTTATCTTTAATACAGAATAAGCACATATAATATGGAAAACGAATTCATTAAAGTTTGTATTTTTATCGTTGTGATACGAGCTGTCGGTTGTTGGATTAATTACCTCCCAGAAGGACCTGTGAACTGGTCGCTAGGATAACAAACAGTCTTCTTGATTGGACCATTCAGGATCTCAATTGTTGTGGTGGACAAAAATTGCTGCTTTGCTATTTTTTCTTTTGAAATACGATACAACAAAAATACTATATTCTACTCATATACTTAATATTTAATAAAATTAATTACATGAACAGAATATAGTTTTGGTCGTTTGTGATACGAGCTGTCGGTTGTTGCATTAATTACCGTCAGAGGGATTCGTGAACTGGTCGCTAGGATAACGAAAACTCATTTTCGAACATTAAATAGTATTTCAAAAACTCATTTCCATTTTGCAAGATTACATTCGCTCACATTTCGTTTATAATTCACTGATACCTAGATGAATAACAGCAATTTTTGCACTATATACATTAAAGGAGATAAAAAAAAAAAATAGAGGGCCTGATGGCCGAGTGGCTAGTCCTCGATCCGCATGTTTCGTTCCAGTCCCGGCGGTGCCATGATTGTTTGTAGTGATTCGGAATCCACTTTAAGCCGTAGGTCACGATCTAATAGTACCGTAGAGCGTTGTCTTGAGGTTTAGTCAGTATTCATCCCTCGTGGTTCCTCGGTAAGTGGAGCTGCATATTACTTTAGCCGTACCATAGTAGTCGTCCTACACCACGGGATTAGTAGCAACAACGTATACAAATAATATGCATTCGTTATAACTTTTATCGGAACAGGAATACTGTATTTTACAGGAAAAACATTCTGTAATAAACAGTATTAAAAGAATTTTCATTGTATTTCTCATGAAATGGAATTTTTACAAGCAAATTTTCAGTTAATAGAATAGACATAAAATAAAGCAATTTATTTTTTCTGGTTGTTTAGTTTAAACTGTAATTGACATATTTATCTCAATATTTTATCAGAAATTTAAATATTATGTCTCAACACCTAATTTTATTCTTCGTTTGTGTTTTGTGTAATGGATATACTTAGAAGCTAGCCGACGTTTTAGCAGAAATAAAGCAATGATTGCGTTTGGCTTGTTTAATCCAAAATGCATTAAATTAAGTTAAATGATCAAATCTACTTTTTGCATATTCATTCATTTAGTGCATATTCATTCATTTAGTATAAATGCTGTAGTATCGGAGTGCAATTTAATTTAGTCCAAGCAATGTCTTTTCCACATTAATAGCCAACTAATTAGAGTAATATCGCATTCCTTCGGTAGTAATTTGAATTTCTTCCCGTAACTTTCGTTCTTTATCTTTAGTTAATAAACCATAATTTTGTTCCTTTTCTGCATTATCCCATTACATTTAGATGCTTAATTCATAACAATACACCTTTTATTTTACAATATTACTCTATGCAAGTAGTATTCTTGTATTTTGAACTTATAAATCGCTAACCGTACAGAAATTTCGCATATTTTATTTTTATTAGGTGTTGAAATAAATTGCCATAATAAATGTCCAATGGTTTTAAAAGAAGAAGAAAGCTATTATTTTCTACATTTTTAATTTAAATTTAAAGATTTCTAAAAATTACTTTTTTTGGACATTGTATTGATGTTGATATTGAATAATAAGCCAATTATAAATTATGAATTAGAAATTGACTAGCATTTTAGTATTTATGATTGCAAATATGATGTCTGGAAATGATTCATCAAATACTTCTTGATGCTTTTCTAATAATTAGAATTAATAATGTATTAATGTTAATTACTGTTTTAAGTTTTATTTTATTTAAGAATAAAGCAAAACTTAATGCATTATATTAAAGCATATTTAATTGAGGCTTAAAAATACATTATATGAAAAGAAGCATATTCAAGAAGACGCATTTCAAAATTATTTACCTCTTCAGTTGGTCTTTTTTAATTTCCAGTGAGATTAATTTATTAATTATGTTTATCTAGTAAATTTGTGTAATTATTTTGTGTAAATTTATTTAACCAATGAATTTTAACACAACATTACTTAGCGGAGCTAATATATTTATTTACAATTTATTTGTTATTATATAAATAATTAAAACTCCTTTACATTGTTTAGACAGTCTGAGTAAAAATTTTTTAATAAATATTTAGTGTATCAAATACGTAAAAAAAAAAAAAGAAATATAATTTAATTTATTGATAGACTAAACTATAGAACACGCTATAAAATAAATGTATGATGTAATTAAACTACAAAATTTAAATAAACATTTAAGTTCATAATAAAAAATAATGTCAATACTTTTGCAAAAACCTTTACGTTCATTTCTCAATATTTTTTCAATTGCAATTATAACTTTGTGAGTTTATGACAAAAACGAATTTACTACGAAAGTCGTAAAATAATTCCATCAAGTCATTCATATATTTAAGAGTTATAAAATATTTATTTATTTACATATATTTATACATACATATATTTAAAAAAATATAATTTAATTTAATTTATAGACTAAACTACAGTACACTCAATAAAATAAATGTATGATGTAATTAAGCTAAAAAAAATATAAATAATTATTTACATCCATATTAAAAACACTTAAATACTTAACAAATAATGTTGATGTCCATTTTTCAATATTTTCTTCAAATACCTTTATATATTTTGCGAGTGTATAACAAAAACGATTCTACTAAAAAATTTGTACCAGAATTCAATTAAACCATACATACATTTACAAACAATAAATGTTGTTTTCTGTATAAGCGCTTATGATCTAAATTGTAATATTACAGATTGTAATATTCCCTGTTTAAAATATCAATGATTTCTAAAATTTTCGTATCAAAATAAGTCATAACACCGAACAAAAAGTTCTATCTTACTTTTAGCTAAAAAACAACCATTACTTAGACTAAATGAGTGATTTATTTAAGATTAAATAATGATAAAAATTATAGGTTAATTAATTCATCTATGTTAAACATTTTATTAACTTTATATATTATTGGATTCGACTTTAAAAATAAACAATATGTTTTTGAATTACTCTTAAGCAAGTAAATTATATAATGGTAAGTCATCATACATCATCCATTTGCATCATCATTTAGTGCCCAAAATATATCATACCATATAAATTATCTTTATCACACCTATATCGATAATAGAAAGCTTTTAATTCACATCTGCGTATTTATAGCATTGTTTCTAAATTAAATAAACTTTATGTGTAATACCATAGGGCACATGATTTAGTTTCCTATCAGCATTCTTAATATCATCATAAATTATTTAAAGTGTCACTCGGGGAAAAAAAGAGTTTTAAGACAGAATAGCGCAGTATGCCTGGTCAGATGAGAGCCATTTTGGTGTAACGAAATAGCGCAATGGGATACATTATAATCCAGTAAGGATTTCAAAACATAAAACGTTCTAATATTATATAACAAGCAAGGATTGAAATTTATTTATCCAGCTGCCTAATCCTTACGTTTGTTACGAAAGGAATTCCCTACGATCATGGATTGAGGTTTGGAAGATTTAGGTCGCTAATTCGCGCAAATTGCCAGTATTAATTCGAATTCAATTGATAATTTGTAATTCATCTTAATTTAATTTATATAAAAGATAAGTACTATTGTAAATTTTGTCTTCTACCAGGTTTATAAAATTCTTTAATTGGTAATAATATAATCAACATAAAAACAAGAGAAAATTAATTTGTATTTGATTCAAATAATTACTTACTTGTATACAATAATTATTTACTGACAGAGAGACTGACCAACTGATTCAAAACAACAGTAATTTTCTAATTCAATTACTATACAAGGTTGCGTTGAATATATTTCCTCTCTGGATTAGAGATTACAAACAACGTTTCTCAACAAAAGCACATAACGATAACATTTTACAAGCGTTTCTCAGCAGCAGCGCCGGTTGAGTTGTACTTCCTCTCTGGTGAGTGTCGAATCAACCTGATAATTTCTGCTGAACGTCAGTTCTTGCTGCTCATAGGAGGCACAATGGTTACAACCATAAATAAGGGAGTTTGATTTTTAAATTAAATTACACTCATGTCCATAAATTAAGGATAATTCAGAATCACACAGAAATTGAACTCTAAAATAAAAATTTTCACCCGTAGAATTATCACACATATCTTGAAGAAGAATATGCAAATTACAGGAAACCACCGGATGGCGCGGGATAGTACGTCACAATGACGAGACTGTAACAGAGGGGTATATAAGAATGGTGGCAAAGAAGTAAAATTGTTCACAAGCGCTTTAAAAGCCTTTCAGTGCAATAACCGCATAGTTATGGCACAAAGGAAGCATTTGGATGATTTTTTACGTGGTAGAATTATCGGACGACTGGAATGTGGACGTACCAGCTGGAAGTATCCGAGAAACATAGAATCGCCCAGAGTGTCATCTCGAGGCTTTGGCAACGATTCCAAGATGATGGTAATGTGAGTAGATGTTACAGCACAGGTCGCCCCCGAGTTACAACGCCGAATGAGGACCGGTATTTAGCAGTTACTGACAAAAGAAACAGACGGAGCACAGCATCAGACCTGTCTCGTCAGCTCTCTTCGGCTACCGGTACGACAGTTTCGAAGTAGACCGTGTACAGACGCTTAGGGCACATTGGTCTATATGCTCGTAGGCCTGTCAGATGTGTTCCACTTACCGCAACTCACTGTTGCCTGCGATTAACCTGGAGTAGCGAGCATGCATTGTGGACACCGCAACAGTGGTCTTGTGATATTTTCTGGGAGTCCAGGTTTAGTTTGCAGTCTGATTCTCGCCGGACTTTCATATGGAGAGTACCAGGTACCCGTTACCGCCAAGAGAACACCATAGAACGACACCTTACGGTGGTGCCGGATGGCTCGTTTGGGGAGGGAATATTCTTGGTTCCAGAACTGACCTGCATGTTCAGAGTGTAACGATGACAGGCCACATCTATCGAGATGTCATTCTGGAACAACATGTACGTTTGTTTCGTGGTGCCATGGGTGCTGAATTTATGTTTATGGATTTCAACGCCCGTCCTCACCGTGCAAACATTGTAGACGAATGCCTTCAATGGAGGATATCACCGTATGGATTGGCCAGCATACTCACGGACTTGAATCCAATAGAGCATGTATGGGATATGCTTGGCCGACGAATTGCAGCCGTCAACCCCTCCCACCTGTCAACCGGAACTTCGGAGGGCATTGCTTGATGAGTGGTGTAATATTCCCAAGATCAGATTGATAATTTGATACTCAGCATGCCTAGGCGTTGTAAGGCCTGTATCGCATCGTCCGGGAGACATACCCATATTAACCATCATACTAACCATGTTATACTGCTTTTTGTAAATAGGTTCTTTTTGAAATTTGTCCAAGGGAGTAAAAATCGCAATTTTTATTAATTATGTCAAACATATAGCATCTTTTTTTTTGCTCTTTACCTCTTGTTTAATAAATAGACTTTACAAATAAGTCAAATTTGTTTTTGCTTCTGTCTCTTCCTTTGCCTGGACTTCATTATCCTTAATTTATGGACATGAGTGTCTTATCGTGGAACAAAACCTCATTTATAAAAACTCTCTCAATAAAAGATTGAGATATTTTTAATTCCATTACAATAATTTTAATCCTTAAAATTTAAAGATATACTAAAAAGTATTTCAATCATACTTATACTGCAAAAAAAAAAAAAAAAAACGTTTTTTTTTTTTTTTTTTTTTAAGTATCTCAATCATATGTTCAGAAGGGGTTCATACATTTTTGCAACGTTTTTGAACTTTACATGTATATATATAAAATAATTTAATTTTTTATTATGTTCAGTCTGACAGGTTCTTTAACAATTATATAACATTAAGTCTTGATTTCAAAGATAAAAGAGTTTTATTTTTTAAATATCAAAAGTTGATTTTGATTCAGTCCACAGTCTTCCAGAATCCATCCAATGTTTGGGGATGTCGCTTATATAGAGCTTGTTTTGAAAGCCCAAAGGCACAATAATTCATAGTAGATACTTTGGGAGTGATTCATTTAAATGGTATAACTTCAATTCCAATTTCATTCCTCAGTTTTTCCGAGTATAGTACAGTAAATTAGAAGTATGCCGGGTAGCCTTTATCCTGATGAAATTTAACACATTAAGTTAGATAAAAATATTGGAAAGTCTTTTTTAAAACATGTATTTCTGATAATAATCCGAGCTAATTTTGGGGTTTTTTTTTTCTACTTTCATTTCTAAAATTTCCTTTATAAAAGAGAATCCTGCAATAAATCTTTTTTTTTTTTTGAAGAAATTTGTTTCTCTATACCAGGTTTTAAGATCTTTCTCTCTTTTTTTCGAATTAAATCGTTTTCTCTTGTGAATCTAATAAATGTATCCAAACCTTTTCAACTGCCACTACATTCATTTTTCGTTTACCAAATAATTTTTCATACAACAATTTTCACATGGTCTTAGGCTGAGAAGCTTGCTTTGGCTTTAGCAAGTAGATATCATGACTTTTGTTTTCGTTTTGATTAAATTGAAATCAGATTTTAAAATTTTGCTTACACGTTTTTCTATAGGGATGTTTGAAAATTTTGCTATGGTTCTTTGGAGGGGAGGCTCTAATTATCTTCAAATGATGAGATGCAACTTTAAATATAATGATATATACATACCTTTATTGTGTTTACTTTTTTTATTTACTTTTACCGTCAAATGTAGCTTTTTATGGGTTCTTTTTTTTTTTAATATCTATGATAATTAATTTAGTAGTGAAAATATTAAAATTTAACCTTTCATATATATATTTTTTTTCAAAATCTATTAAAAGCATTTTTTCGTATGTAACAGAAATATTGCCTTGGTTATATAGTTTATTATTCAGTAACATATTAAAGCAAAGTCAAATTTTAATGATGCAGACAATAATCAAACCTTATTCAAACGTATGATTTTCCTTTCCCCTTAATTTAAATTTAATTCATAGAAAAAAGTCGAAATCATTAAAATAAATGTCCAAACACCCTCTGTAGTTCTTACTATAAAGTTTAGTATGGAATATATTGAAGAAACATTTTTTTATTTGGAAAGAAATGTATTTAAAAATCATATTTTAACTGTAGATTCTATTTTTAATTCTAAAAACTAGAGCTCTTTTAGAATAATGCAGAAAATGTATTATTCATGAATGTATAAAAATATTAAATTTATTGTGAATATAACATCTTATTTTTGGATTTATTTCTCTACTGTAATCCGACTTTTATATATAAAAGAATAATAAAAAGTAAACTTGTAAGTATCTGATAATCATATTAAAAATTCAATGATTTTTTTCTAAATCAACATATATATTTCCAAATTAAATTATTAATAACATGCATGAAAAAGCTTCTTATTTATAATTTTATATAATTCCTTACTTTCGAATACGTAAACTAATTATTCCTGTAGATTATTAACTATTCTTTGATCCGGATTGAGATAAAAATTTATTTCGACATTTTCTTCTACTAATGTAATTTATAAATATTGATTCCTCTTAAACTATTCAAATACTTTTGGTCTGTTTTTAAACGACAATTCAACATTGTGAAAATAAGAGACATGAATGAAAATAAATAATAAAAAATAAACATAAATTAAATTTCCATAAAAAATAAATAATACTGATAATACTATATTTTATTCAGAAACATAAAGGAGTACAATGTTTTCTTTATTAATTATCTGCTTGAATATCTTACAGAGGAGAAAGATATTCATTCATATCATATCACAATGTAGGATTATTTACATATTATAAAAGATAATAAGATATATGAATGAATATAAAAAATGAACATAAATTAAATATTCATCAAAAACTAAATAATACTTATCATACTTTATTTTTAGAGTTTTATTTAACATAAAGGATGCAATATTTTTCTTCATTAATTATCTACTTGAATGTCTCACGTAGGAGTAAGACGTTTCATTCATATCACAAAGTAGGATTATATATATATAAACGAATGCTTTTTGGTCATTAATTAATTTTCCTGAATACAAAAATTAAGATTAATTTATTCATAAAAATTATTAACTTATCTGAAAAGTTTTGTTAATTGTGTTTTTTGAAGTGCTGCATCTTTGCTAATGACATGTGTTTTTCTATTCTGTTGCAAATCGTAAATTCATTGTTACTTGTGGTCCTAATTAGTGACAAAGCTCTTTAGAATGGATTCATTATATGTAGTTGAATTTCGGAAGCGTCCAAACTTTTATTTGTTAATACTTCCAATGTTCTTTAACATTGTAATAATTTTACGTTTTATTTTTGTCATTTAAATACATTTATACTTCTCCATCTAGTATGAGTTAACAAATGCTTATAATTATTTCCAATTATTTCTTATATAATTTAAAAATTATTAATTATTAACAGACAATAGAATAAAAAAACATGAATTTTAAAAATTTATTGCGGCTATAAAATTATTGTGAATTAGTATTATAACTTGTTTAAACAATTTATTTTATTGTAACAGACCTTTAATGTAACTGATTTTAGTATGCATTATTTAAAGTTGCATGGTCTCAATTATATTTTTTTAATGAATTAAATATTATAACTGGCATATTTTATTAAACTTTATACTTAAATAATTATTCGTTTGTGACCTTATACTTTACCATATTGCATTTGACAAAAATTTATAGTGTGTTATTTAAACTACAGAAATTCAATTTAACATACACTGATAGTGCTTCTTGTAATTTTCTGTTTAGTTGTGGTTTTAAACGTGATTTAAAACGTAAAATCAGAAGAAACAAACGGTTAAACAGGATAAAAAAATGAAATATCAATTCATAATATATTTATAAACTCATTTTATTAATCATGACGAACAATGCATCAATTATTTATTGAAAATTAATTTATTATGCGATAAATGATGTATTTAATATAAGGTAATAATCTTTATATACATACATAATGTATATAAACACACAAAATACTATTCAATAAAGTGCATTTATATTACAATTATATTTCACATGAAATTGCGAAACAATAATAGATAAATGATAATGTGATAAATGATATATATAATAAATAATAATCTTGCTGTACATAGTGTATATAAACATACAACAACAATATTCAGTAAAGTGTATTTAAACTTAAAATATTTATATTTCGCATCAAATTGCGAACAAAAAATAATATGTGACAGAGAGACTTTGTATAAACAACAAAAAAATTGCATTTTTATAGAAATAAGTAACTTTTTACACGACTTTAATATCTCTGTGTCTTTTTTCGCTAAAGAAACATACTTTTATTTCATTGAAGGAATACGCAGCTAAAGAGACATCTAACGTACTGCCAACGTCGTATTTCAAAACCTTGGCATTTAATCTTACTTCTCCCTGGAACTCAAATTGTAAAAATTCATGGAGGCAAAGATGCTTCAATTTTTATTTTCTTCTTCTTCGTATTGTTATTTTATTTTTTCAGTTCATTTTTCTTTTTTTCTCGTGTTGCAAGTAAAAGTATACCTGGATGCTTTAGGAGAAAACCAATTGTAACCTCCGTGAATAAAAGTATGAAATTGAAATTTTTCCACTGTTGATAAATTCCTTCTGAGTTCAATATTTCTTCCGAATGCATTTTTATTTTTATTTTTAAATTGTGAAAATTGTGGCCCAATTTTACTTATAATTTTTAAAAGAAATGTTTTTATTCTGGAAAATTTTATCATATCAAAAGTGTTACTTCATATTAAAATTTTATTATATTAATATATATATAAATACTTAATAATTTGAACAAGAACTGGTAGTTCCTAAATAGAAATAAAGCACGCTCATATTTAATAATTTGTAAATTTATATTCGCTTTACTACAATCAGTGGAAAATTGTATTCAATTGTAAATTCTCTATTATTCCAAAATCTAGAAAAAAAGACATTTTATGCATATTGAATAATCGAAAAATCATTGAAAAATGAATAATCGATTAAATCATTGAAAAATGAATAATCGATTAAATCATTGAAAAATGAATAATCGATTAAATCATTGAAAAATGAATAATCGATTAAATCATGAAAATGAATAATCGATTAAATCATTGAAAAATGAATATTCGATAAAATAAGATCATAGTAGAATATTGTCTGACTTTTTAAGTATGCTTTGTAAAAGACATTTAATATTTTTTTTTTGTTCTACAAAAGTTACCTTGCTTTTGCAAGGCAAATTAAACTGCATATATACACGTATCAAAACAAAAGTATATATACATAACAACATATAAGTATACATACAGGGTGTTTATAATTAAAGTCCCATTTTCAAAATACTGTAAAAAAAAAAAAAGAACCACTCGTCACAATTATTTCAAATTTAAACTGCAGATTCTTGAAGAAGGGGGAAACGGTACGGCCTCAAAAGAAGTTCCAAAGTGTATTAATAGACAGCGCTGTAAGCGGCATAAAAAAGTGATACTGACAGTGATATTTTGAATCGAAATTAATACATATTTGGCATAAGTTGCACACTAAACCAACTGTAGTGTTCAATGTGCTTGAATGTTTCGGTTTTTTGACGGATAAAATGACTTCCAAGTCATTCAACAGTTGTGCACTGTTAGTGGAAAGCACATCCACCACGGCTAGGTCATACCAAATTGGATGGGACAAATCGGTAGAATCTTTTTTTTTTTTTTTTTTTTTTTTTTTTTTTTTTTTTGTCATACGTTTCCCCCTTTTACAAGTATTTTCAGTTCAAATTTGAACTCATTGTAACGAATGGTCCTTTTTTTTACGGCATTTCGAAAGTAGTACTTTAATTATAATCAGCCTGTACATAACAATATATAAGTATATATACATAACAACACACAAGTATAGTCACTCAACTAAACAAAATATTATAAATATGCATCACATAAACATAAAGAATTCCTGAAGTTAATGCCGTTTTATTCCTCTGAGACTTAGCTGTTGGCTGCTTTCCAAAGAGATTTTAAGTCATCTAACTTTGTATTTATTTTATGTATTAACAACGTTAAAAATTGAGAAAAAAAGAAAAGCGATTAAATTTTTTTTTTTTTTATTATTATTTTTTAATTTATTATTATTATTATTTTTTTATTTCTCTAATAGGACATATTTTTTATGATGTCTTATCATTTTTCAAAAGAATCTTCATCTGAAGGAAAATAAATGTAATTGGCGAAATTTTCTTCAAACTTCATTTATTTTCAATGAATTTTTAATATTGAAAATAATGCGGTAATTGCAATAAATAATTAATCTATATTTAGAAAAAAAAAACCCATTTGCTGCTAATAGAAACATTATATTTTGAGTTGTTGAATTTAAATAAATGACCTTTTCGACTTGACAGCAGTATTAATAACATGATTAATTTATTTGCGAAAACACAATACGACTAATAAGGGTACACTTTTGTAATAAATATAATATTCCTCTAATTTCCAAAACAATTTTTTATGTTTAATGTGATTTTAACGTAAAAAATTCTACTCATAATTAAAAATTTATTAATACACAAATATAATTTAAAAGCCATCATTCTCTTTAAATTCGTGAAGCGAAAATAGATAATCCTCCGTTTTTGCATTTTTTTTATATTCATCTATCTTAATTAGCAATTTAAATAAGGTTACTAAGAATAAATTCTGTTGAATATTAGTGAACTATGTTTTATTATATTTTTTTCAAATATTTTTTAACTTGTTTTAATTTTTGTGCAAAGAAGAGAGCTAAATTAAAAGATTTCATTTCTAAATCAGATATTACGGTTCAATTATTTTTTCTATTTCGCGTATTTCATCAAGTCATTTTAATTTAATCCTTGCTATTTTTGAATATTTTAAGTAGTTAGACTCACAAATTAGAATCATTTGAAACGCTGTTATAAACATGTTTAAATTTCCCTGAGCGATTTGAAATCTGGGGTCAAATAGGATCACATCTTAAGGTGTATATACATATATATATATGGTTTACCAAGGCTGTCTGCCTACTAGCAGATTTCTGGACAGGAGTTATTTTGTTTTTATGGGGTAGGGTTGTTAGCCTTACGCCCAATACTCTACAGTCATATTAGACCGGGACTTACGGTTTAAAGTGGATTCCGACCACTACAAACATTTATGGCACCATGGGGACTCGAACCCAAAATTTGTGTCACCGTGCGATGGAGCGCTAGTCACTAGGCCATCAGACCCCAAACAATGATTCAAATTTCGATATTAGGTTGCGTGGATGAGATACAGGTATCTTACCACTAGACCACAGAGTACCCTATATATTTTTTTTATTTCCAACAGCAGATTATGAACAGTTATAGCAAAAAAAAAAAAAAAAAAAAAAGAACAACGAAAAAAACAGATAATACAAAAAACATGCTGAAACAGAGTTCATTAATCTAACAATAATGCCAAGTTGCAGATCTTTTAGCCACTCAAGACCAAAACATTATGACCACCCCTACATTTTGCAATGAACTCGCCTGGATGACGTGGAATGCACGTGATCAGGTGGAAGTGGTATTTAACTGGTATTAAGTGGTGGTATTAATCCATGCCAAGACGGGTTGAAACTCTATTGAGCGCCAAAGGTGGGCCAACTCGTTATTGGTAGGTAGTCATAATGTTTTGGCTCTTGAGTGTATATATATATATGTATATTCTCTATATATATATATATATATATATATATATATATATATATATATATATATATATATATATATATATATATATATATATATTTATATATATATATAGAATATATATATATATATATATATGTGTGTGTGTGTGTGTGTGTGCGTATTATACATCCTATTTCACAAAGATTTCAAATCATTTAGAGGAAAATACATATAAATATATATAATTTTAGGTTATAGATATATATATATGCACCCCTAACATTATATATATATGTATATTACATAATGCTGAAACGATACTATGCCTTTAAGAGTCTGTTGTTTAATATTGTTAAAGTTGATTATGCATTTATAATTCAGAAATATGTATCATGCTTAAATATTTATTCTTGCAAATATTATTGTGTTGCAAAGAATGTGGCCTTACCTTGAAATATTTCAAATATTCTATAAAAGGGTTCTCTGTCCCTTGGTGAATGAAGAAATGTTCCGACATTATCATTCAAATAATGTATGTAGCTATTTTCAGACATGGCTATGTATATATATATATATATATATCTATATATATATATATGTATGTATATTTGAACTTATTAAATTCAAATTGTAAAAGAAAAAAAATTTGATGTGCTTTAAATTTATTTGCATATTCTGCTCCTACCAAGATCCAAATGCAAATTCATTCGAAGATTAAATATACAATCAACTTTTAATTTAAAAATTTTGTACAATTGGTTATGCTTTACAAATTCCAACTTTTCCTTCTGCTTTTATATAGACTCTAATGAATCTAAGATTACTTTTAGGTTTTTGGTTTCACAAAATCAAGATACTAGATTACCGTGCTGTTGTGAATATCATATTTCTGGATATATTTATTTATATTTAAACATTGCGCATTTCTTTAGTTAGTCAGTTTGCTTTAAAATAATATGAGAATAGAAATGAAATAAAGGGCTTTATATTGGCATAGCTTCTGTTTTATTAATCGGTCTGCAAGAAGTAATGACAATGATAAAATTCTAATAACTAGAAAAGCTAATATTACACGCTGCTGCTTGAAGTTCTAAATAAAAACAAAGATGTTTCTTAGAAGTGTTATTTCCATATTGCAAAATTTAAAAAAAAAAAAATTTAGTAATATATTTCATTTTTAGAAAATTAAAGATAAATACTTTGAAAACTACTTGTTTTTGCTATAGGAAATACTGTTTTATTCCTAATTTGAAAAGCATAATCTTTTATAAAAACGCAACTAAATTTTTGCTGCTTACATTATTATTTTTAATTAATGTTTAATAAATTCAGTGATAATTTTGATTAATAATTTTTGTTCATTGGCGCAACAGCCCCATGGCGGGTCAAAACCATCTGCCTATTGGCAGATTTTCGGACATGAGATGTTTCTTTTTATGAGCTACAGGTTGTCAGATCTACGCCTAAAGCTCCACAATCATACAATACATATTAACAATAGTTATTCTATCCTGTCGCTGTTACATAACTATATTCTCAGAAACTTTTTAAAATAATGAAAACATTAAAACATAAAAACTTTTAAACAAATCTGGCGCTCTCTCCCACCGACAAAAAAGACGACATTCTTCTTTCTCTTCACTCAAGCTCTACATGGGCGGCCGCGAGCTCTAAGAACCCTTTGAAGTCTTTACAACCCGACGGATCTAATCAAATGTGGGGCTAGAAAAAGATGGGGGGAGATGCAGAGAAAGGGGGAAGTAAGAAAGTAACAAACCAAAAAGGGCGGCGAAAAAAGTAGCGAATTTATTGACAGTTTTCGCGACATCAGAATCTAGCCCTGGCGAGAAAAAGGCAGAGAGAAAAAAAAAGTGTGTACCGCATAGAGAGAATAGTAAATGTAAAGAATTTGGCAAGCTGTGCACCCTCAAAGAAAGAAAGGTGGAAAAAAAAAGGAATGTTCCCGATTTTGTGTAATAAGCGGCTGCTTTCGCAGCATGTGCAATTTCTTCTTTACTTCTTTCCCATTGGTACATTTCGAAATCTGTTTTCTTTACTTTTGACTTCCTTCTTTTATTTGTTCTTTTTTTACTTTTTAGAGTCCTTTTTTTCACCGTAGGAATGTACTGCAGTAAGTAACTCACGTATAAAATGGGTGTAAAACACAGTAAATGTATAAAATGAAGAGAGTGGAAATAAAATTCACGTAAAATCTGGAGTATTTTTTTATTTATTTATTTTTCGTGACAGTTGCGTTTACGACTCTCTATTACTGATTCGAAATGCGTCTTTTCTGAGAATACTAAGTGCGAATTCACTCTTTTCAGTTTACTTGTAAGCCACTTTACAGCTAAAAAAAAAAAAATATCTGAAAACTGCTTTTGTATTTGAAAATAATAAGTTACGAAAGTTATGTACAAATGTTTTCTTTAAGTAAAGATAGTTATTGCCTTTTTTTTCCCAAGAAAAAGTAGTTTTAAAAAGCTGTTAAAAATCTATAAAAATGTGATCCAAGTAAACTTTTTATTCTATAAGGACAAAAGAAATAAATTTATGTCAAAATTACATTTTTGTGCCATTGCGTGAAAAACTACAGCTGCGTTGATTTTTTTACTTCAATGCTTTGAAACATATTTTAAGTTGTTCATTGATTAAACCTGCTCAATATTTTTAATTTGCATACGAACAGTTTCATAACATCTATGAGGACCTGATGGCCGAGTGGCTAGCACTCTGATGTTCGGTGCCACAGACTTCGGGTTCGAGTCCAGGCGAGTTCGCGGCTTTGCCATGAATGTTTGTAGGGTTAAGAATCCACTTTAAACTGTTGGCCCCGGTCTAATATGCCTGTAGAGCTTCGGGCATAGGACTGACAAACCTACCCCGTAAAAAAAAAGAGCTTCTCATGTTTCGAAATATTCCAGTACAGCCTACCACCACAATGGAGTTGTTGCACCATTAATAATGATGGTGATTGTTTCTAAATATTAGTTTCTAAAAATAAGTCGCAATATTTTACTTAACTAGCAGTAATAACTTATGTATAACATTTTATTCTATTATCTGAATAGTTGCAATAAAAAATGTTATAATAAATAGTAAATAAATTAATTGAATACATCTTATAGTTAATTATAATGTTATATATTGTTAGTTGTGAATGTCTGATTTCTTACTGTCGATAAAGGATAAATGGATTAATTTCGGTAATTGAAATGATGCATTAGCATTAATTTACACTTTCTTTTCCCCATATTGGTTATTATACTCTGCGATGGGCACCCGCTGACAAAAAATACGCCATTCCTCTCTCTTCACTTAAGTTCCACATCGGCGTCCGCGAGATCTAAGAACCCTTTCAAGTCTTTACAACCCGACGGATCTAATCAAGTGTGTGGGCTTGAAAAGTAGGGGGGGCAGAGAAAGGGGGAAATAAGAAAGGAGCAAACCAAAAGGGCGGCGAAAAAAGTAGCGATTTTATTGACAGTTTTCGCGACAGGAGAATCAAGCCCTGGCAAGAAAAAAAAAGGTAGAGAAATTAGAAAGTGCAACATTTTTGTGAATGTACCATAGAGAGAATAGTAAATGTACTGAATTTGGCAAGCTGTGCACCCTCAAAGAAAGAAAGCGAGAAAAAAAATGGAATGCTACCGATTTTGTGTAATAAGCGGCTGCTTTCGCATCATGTGCAATTTCTTCTTTGCTTCTTCCCCATTGTTACTTTTCGAAATATATTTTCTTTACTTTTTGACTCCCTTCTTTTATTTGTTCCTTCTTTACTTTCTAGAGTTCTTTTTCCACCGTAGGAATGTACTGCAGTAACTCACATGTAAAATGGGTGTAAAACGCAATAAATGTGTAAAATGAAGAGGATGGAAATAAAATTCACGTAAAATCTTATACATTTTTTTTTATTTTTTTTTATCTGGTGACAGTTGCGTTTACGACTCGTTTTCCGAGAATACTAAGTGCGAATTCACTCTTTTCAGTTTTCTTTTAAGACACTTTACAGCCAAAAAAAAAATGAAAATCTGAAAACTGCTTTTGTATTTGAAAAATAATAACTTACGAAAGTTATGTACAAATGCTTTCTTAAAATAACGATAGTTATTGCCTTTTTTTTTGTTTCCAAGAAAAGTAGTTCTAAAAAGCTGTTATAAATCTATAAAAATTTAATCCAAGCAAGTTTTATAATCATCTAAGAACAAAAATAATTAATTCAAGTTAAAATTAAATTTATATGTGTCTGGTAAAATTTTGATGCTTTTTTTTTTACTGCAGTTATTTGAAACAAGGCATTTAAGTCCGTATTTTAAGATGCTCATAGATTAAACTTTCTTAGTATTTTTAATTTGCATATTGCAATAACATCTGCGAATATATAGATGCACATATTTTTCCGAACATTATTGCATTATATTTGTGCAATATGATAAAGACAGTAAATATATGATTTAACACCATTCACTCAAAAATAATAGTTGCATATATTTTTATATGCGCAGTGACGATACATACACAAAAAGTCAATTTTAATCAAATTGCTCAATCCTGAAATTTCAAGCATAACAAATGGCGGTTTTTATATAAAAATACTCGTTATATTTATTTTTCTGGAGATATATATGAGATTGATGGATGAACATCAATCAATTATATATTAATGAGTTTCTCGAAAAAAAATAAAATATAGTTAAAAAATGGAGTGTAACGTTTCGGCCAATATTATTTCAAGAAAAGGGGCACTTTCAGGTTAATGGGAACACGTTAATTTTTATTTACAAGCATTATACATATACCTATATATCAATATATATATAAATATATATATATATATATATATATATATAGAGAGAGAGAGACAAAAAATACGGAGCTCTGGGTTATTACAAAAAAGAAATAAAAAATTTAAAATAAAATTTAATCACAAGTGCACGTTTAATTCACAAGTACAGTTCACTCCAAGGTCGTAGGTTTTTGCTGTTCTCGACTGCATCGATTCTAATTGCCTGGTCTGCGGCAGGCATAAAAATCACTACAATAAATATGAGTTAAATTAAATAAATACATATTATAGTTAAGTATAACACTGTATATTACAATAGAGTAGTGAATTCTTGACTTTTCACGGTTGATAAATTAATTAATTTCGGTAATCGAAATGATGTGTTTTTAATTTACCCCCCATATTCCTTATTATTATGTACGATGGGTAAACTTATCTCGCCCTCTTTCCCACTGACAAAAAAGGCGCAATTCCTCTGTCTCTTCATTCAAGCTCAACATTGGCGGCCGCGAGCTTTAAGAACACTTTGAAGTCTTTACAACCCGACGGATCTAATCAAGTGGGAAGGCTCGAAAAAGATGGGGGTAAGGCAGAGAAAGACGGAAGTAAGAAAGTAGCAAACCAAAAAGGCGGAGAAAAATAGCGATTTTATTGACAGTTTTTCGCGACAGGAGAATCAAACCCTGGCAAGAAAAAGGCAGTGAGAAAAAAAAAAAAGCGTGTACCGCATAGAGAGCATAGTAAATGTAAAAGAATTTGGCAAAGCTGTGCACCCTCAAAGAAAGAAAGGAGGAAAAAAAAGGAATGTTCCCGATTTTTGTGTAATAAGCGGCTGCTTTCGCATCATTCGCAATTTCTTCCTAACTTCTTTCCCCATTGGTACATTTCGAAATCTGTTTTCTTTTCTTTTGACTCCCTTCTTTTATTTGCTCTTTCTTTACTTTGTAGCATCTTTTTCCCCTAGGAATGTACTGCAGTAAGTAACTCACGTATAAAATGGATGTAAAACACTGTAAATGTGTAAAATGAAGAGGATGGAAATAAAATTCACATGAAATCTCGGGCATTTTTTTATTTTATTCTTTTTTGTGACAGTTGCGTTTACGACTCTCTATTACTGATTCGAAATGCGTCTTTTCCGAGAACACTAAGTGCGAATTCACTCTTTTCAGTTTTCTCGTAAGCCACTTTACAGTTGGAAAAAAAATCTGAAAACTGCTTTTTGATTTGAAAATTATAATTTATGAAAGTTATGTAGAAATGCTTTCTGAAAGTAACGATAGTTATTGTTTTTCCCAAGAAAAGTAGTTTTAAAAACCTGTTATAAATCTGTAAAAATTTCATCCAAGTAAGTTTTATAAGAATAAGCAAATAAATAATAATTCAAGTTAAAATTAAATTTTTTTCCTCTGCTGGAAAAACTGCAGCTGCGCTGATTTTTTAATTCAATTATTTGAAACATATTTTAAGATGCTCGTTATTAAAGCTTCTCAATAGTTTTAATTTGCATACGAATATTTGCATAACGTCTGAGAGGGGCCTGATAGTCGAGTGGCTAGTGCTCTGGCGCTCGGTGCTACATGTTTCGGGTTCGAGTCCTGGCAGTGCGATGTGTGTTTGTGGTGGTTCGAAATCAATTTTAAATAGAGGTCCCGGTCTCCTATAACCGTAGAGTGTCACAGAGAACAATCATTCTTCTTCTCATCCGCATTTTCCCAAACTGTAATGGAGCAACTTTGCTCTAGACAGTGATGTGGAGTGGTGTAGTACGGTAGGACCTCTTTAAGTCGAACCTCGATAAGTCCAAAACCTCCATTACTCGAAATTTCAATGCTCTCTAAGTCGAAATAATTAGTCAATCACTACAAGACATTTTGGTATATATTTTCCCTCCGTAACTCGAAAAAAAAAGGAACCTCTGTATCTCGCACATTAGCAATGTTTGATTTTATAATCTTTTTACAACCTTCACAATTCGATCATTTGAAACTAATTACCTCTATTGCTCGAAGAAAAATTAGTTACCGACTTTAAGGATTTACCGAAAATGCAAAACATTGTTTCCTAAAAAACAATGTTTGAGTATATAGTAAATATAATAACCAATTCTATGAAATACCGACTCGAAAGAAAAATAATTTTCTGCTCTTTATTGCTATAGATGGAGAACGATCGAATTGTCTAAAGCAAATAAAAAATAATAATAATAAAAACTATTTTTTTTTTTTTTTTTAATACATAATATTTTAAGGTTGTTTCGGAAATATTTTAATTTTTTTATTGTAGGACATAATATAGCATTTAAGTTGCAAATTAAACATGCTTATTACCTCTGTAACTTGAATTTTTATTTATTTTACCTGTCTACCTCAAAATAAGTTAGAAATAATCTAAACCTCTACAAGTCGAATATTTCCTTACAAAATCCTCGTAAGTCGAAGACTATGTCTCGAATTATTTTGAGCCTCCCTACAAGTTCGACTTACAGAGGTCCTACTGTGGTAGTGAAAGTAATACACATTTGAAAAACAATATAGTAGGTTTTAAGCACACATTGTTTTAAAACATTACAACTTTCTAACAATAAGCAGCAATATTTTAACTGTTAATAAAAAATTACGAAATATATTATACATAATATGTTCTTCATTTTCTGAATAATAGCATGAAACAGAATTGCAACAAATATGACTTAGATCAATGAAATATATATTATAGCTAACTATAATGTTTTGTTTTACAACAGAGTTGTATGAATTCCTGACTTCTTACTGATGATAAAGGATAAATTAATTAATTTCGGTAATCGAAATGATGCGTTAGTATTAATTTACCTTTATTTCCCCATATTCGTTATTATACCTTGCGAAGGGTAAACACATGTCGCGCTCTCCCCACTAACACAAAAAACGCAATTCATCTCTCTTTCATTCAAGTCCTACATGGGCGGCCGCGAAATTTAAGAACCCTTTGAAGTCTTTACAACCCGACGGATCTAATCAAGTGTGGGCGCTCGAAAGAAGATGGAGGTGAAAGCAGAAAAAGGGGGTGGGGGAATAAGAAAGCAAAACCAAAAAGGGCGGCGAAAAAAGTAGCGATTTTATTGACAGTTTTCGCGACATGAGGCGGCTGCTTTTTAAAGAATTTGGCGCATCATGTGCAATTTTTCTTTACTTCTTCCCCCATTGGTACATTTCGAAATCTGTTTTCTTTTCTTTTGACTCCCTTCTTTTATTTGTTCTTTTTTTACTTTGAGTCCTTTTTTTCACCCTAGGAATGTACTGCAGTAAGTAACTCACGTGTAAAATGGGTGTAAAACGCAGTAAATGTGTAAAATGAAGAGGATGGAAATAAAATTCACGTAAAATCTTAAGCATTTATTTATTTATTTATTTTTTTTTTTTTGACAGTTGTGTTTACGACTCTTTGTTACTGATTCGAAATGCGTCTTTTCCGAGAATACTAAGTGTGAATTCCCTCTTTTCAGATTCCTTGTAAGCCATTTTATAGCTAATAAAAAGAGAAAATCAGAAAACTGCTTTTGTATTTGAAAATAATAACTTACGAAAGTTATGTACAAATGCTTTCTTAAAATAAAGATATTTATTGCCTTTTTTTTTTTGTTTCAATAAAAGTAGTTTTAAAAAGCTGTTATAAATCTATAAAAATTTGAAACAAGTGTGTTTTATAATTATTTAAGAACAAATATAATTAATTAAAATTAAAATTACATTTTTGTGGATCTGCTGGAAAAACTGCAGCTGCGCTGATTTTTTTACTTCAATGTTTTGAAACATATTTTCTGATGCTCATTGATTAGACCTTCTCAATATTTTTAATTTGCATATTTTCACAAAATCTGTGAGGGGCCAAGTGGTCAAGTGGCTAGCACTCAGGCGTTCGGTTCCACTGGGTTTGGGTCCTGGTGGTGCCATGGATGTTTGTAGAGGTTCGAAATCCAGTTTAAACTGTTGAACTCGGTCTAATATGGCTAAAGGATGCTGGGCGTAGAGGACTGACAATCCTACTCCATAAAAAGAAAAACATCTCATTCTTCGATATCCTCCAGTACAAACCCCCCCCCTCTCCCCTGTAGCTGATGCACATCTGATGATGATGATTGTTTATAAATAATTATCATTTTCTTGAAAATAAGTAGCAATATTTTACTTATTTAATAGCAATAACTTGCTGAATATATTGCAGAATATAATTTTTATTTTTCTGTTACATGAATAGTTACAGTAAAAATTATTATAATAAATATTAGATAAATTATTTAAATGTAATGATTTATGTTAGTTGTATGCATTTCTGACTTCGCACAGTTGATAAAGGACAAATTAATTAATTTTAGTAATCGAAATCATGCGTGAGTATTAATTTATCCTTCTCTTCCCCACATTCCTTACTATACTCTGCGATAGGTAAACACATCTCTCGCTCTTTCCCACTGACAAAAAGACGCCATTCCTCTCTCTTCATTCAAGTTCTACATGGGCGGCCACGAGCTCTAAGAACCCTTTGAAGTCTTTACAACCCAGCGGATCTAATCAAGTGTGGGGGCTAGAAAAAAAGGGGGGGAGAAAGGGGGGGGGGGAGAAATTAGTAAACCAAAAGGGCGGTGAAAAAAAGTAGCGATTTTATTGACAGTTTTCGCGAGTGAAGAATCTAGCACAGGCAAGAAAAAGGTAGAGAAAAAAAGTGTGTTCCGCATAGAGAGAATAGTAAATGTAAAGAATTTGGCAAGCTGTGCACCCTAAAAGAAAGAAAGGAGAAAAAAAAATGGAATGTTCCCGATTTTGTGTAATAAGCGGCTGCTTTCGCATCATGTGCAATTTCTTCTTTACTTCTTTTCCCCATTGGTACATTTCGAGGTATGCTTTCTTTACTTTTGACACTCCCTTTCTTTTATTAGTTCTTTTTTACTTAACTTACTTTTTTTTCACCCCAGGAATGTACTGCAGTAAGTAACTCACGTATAAAATGGGTGTAAAACGCAGTAAATGTGTAAAATTAAGAGGAAGGAAATAAAATTTACGTACAATCTGGAGCATTTTTTTTATTTTATTCTTTTCGGTGGCAGTTGCGTTTACGACTCTCTATTACTGATTCGAAATGCGTCTTTTCCGAGAATACTAGTGCGGATTCACTCTTTTCAGTTCTCTTATATGCCACTTTATAGCTAAAAAAAAAAAAAATCTTAAAACTGCTGTTGTATTTCAAAATAATAACTTACGAAAGTTATGTACAAATCCTTCTTAAAAGTAAATATAGTTATTGCCTTTCTCTCCCAAGAAAAGTAATTTTAAAAAGCTGTTATAAATCTATAAAACTTGTATCAAATTTTTATAGATTTATAATGGTTCTTTTAATTTTATAAGTACAATACATATAAAAATACAAAGGTTTCTACAAAGCTATAAATACAAATGTTTTACATTTCTATAAGTACAAAAACAATTAATTCTAGTTAAATTTATATTTTTGTTTCCGCTAGCTGGAAATAGTTCAATTGCACTGACTTTTTATTTGATTGATTTATCAATATCTGACAATAATTAGCAAAATTTTACTTATTAATGAATTGAATATATTATATAAAATATGTTCTTCATTTTCTGAATAATTGCAAAAAAAAAAAAAAAAAAAAAGATGAGGTTAATATTACTTAAATCAATAAAATTAAATATAATGTTTTGTTAACAAGAAACAATTATAGTTAACTATAATGTTTTGTTTTACAGCAGAGTTGTATGAATTCCTGAATTCGTGCTCTTGATAAAGAATAAATTAATTAAACGTGGTAATCGAAATGATTCTTTAGTATTAATTTACACTTTCTTTTGCCCATATTCGTTATTATACTTTGAGATGGGTAAACAAATCTCGCGTTCTCGGCCACTGACATAAAAGACGCCATTCGTCTGTCTTCATTCAAGTTCTATATCGGCGGCATCGAGCTCTAAGAACCCTTTGAAGTCTTTACAACCCGAAGGATCTAATCAAGTGTGGGGGCTTGAAAAGATGGGTGGGGAGGGGAAGGGAGAGATAGGAGGGAAGAAAGAAAGTAGCAAACCAAAAAGGGCGGCAAAAAAAGTAGTGATTTTATTGACAGTTTTCGCGACAGGAGAATCAAGCCCTGGCAAGAAAAAGGTAGAGAGAAAAAAATTGTGTACCACATAGAGAGAATAGTAAATGTAAAGAATTTGGCAAGCTGTGCACCCTCAAAGAAAGAAAGAAAGAAAAAAAATGGCATGTTCCCGATTTTGTGTAATAAGTGGCTGCTTTCGCATCATGTGCAATTTCTTCTTTACTTCTTTCCCCATTGGTACATTTCGAAATCTGTTTTCTTTACTTTTGACTCCCTTCTTTTATTTGTTCTTTTTTTACTTTGTAGAGTCCTTTTTTCACCCTATGAAATGTATTGCAGTAAGTCACTCACGTATAAAATGGGTGTAAAACACAGTAAATGTGTAAAATGAAGAGGATGGAAATAAAATTCACGTAAAATCTAAATAATTTTTTTATTTCCCTTTTTTCGTGACAAATGCGTTTACGACTCTCTATTTCTGATTCACAAATGCGTCTTTTCTGAGAGAATACTAAGTGCGCCACTCTTTTCAGCTTCCTTGTAAGCCACTTTACAGCTGAAAAAAAAAAACACAAAACTGATTTTGTATTTGAAAATAATAACTTACGAAATTTTTGTGCAAATGCTTTCTTATTAAGTAACGAGAGTTATTGCCTTTTTTTCCAAGAAAGAAGTTTTAAAAATATGTTATAACTTTATAAAAATCTGATCCAAGTAAGTTTTATAATTCTATAAGAACAAAAGCAATTACTTCAAGTTAAAATTACATTTTTGTGTCGCTGCTGGAAATATTGCAGCTGCACTAATCTTTTTTACTTCAATGATTTGAAACATATTTTAAGATGCTTAGTGATTAAACCATCTCAATATTTTTAATTTGCATACGAGTATTTGCATAACATATGTAAGGGGTCAGATGGCTAGAGCTCTGACGCTCAGTGCTACAAGATTCGGGTTCAAGTCCCGTTGGTGCGATGGATGTTTGTAGTTATTCGGAATCAATTTTAAACTGTTGGTCAAGGTCTAATAGAAAATACATCTCATGCTTCGAAATCTGCCAGTACAGTCCCCCTTCCACACACACAATGAAACTGTTGCGCCACTAATGCTGCTGCTGCTGATTGTTTCTAAATACTAATCAGTGTCTGAATATAAGTAGCAATGTTTTACTTAGTTAATAGAATAGCTTAATTAAATTCCAGAATATATATTTTTATGTTCTAATGCAGATGTCAAACACTTAGGAAATTGTCTTCGATGTCTTCAGACAAGTGTTGCACCGACGTTACTCACTTAGCACTACATATTAGATGAGGAGATTGTAACTTGAAGAGAAGTTACGGAGCGGAGTAACAATACATCCACAAAGCAGTACGAGACCTCTTAGACTGGGACGTACGGCTTAAAGTTTATTCCGAACCACTAATATCCACGGCTTCTCCGGAGCACTAACCTGAAACCTGTGTCACCAAACCCCAGAATACTAGTCACCGACCATTAGCACCTTCACAGATGTTATGCAAATTTACAAATTTAAAATATTTGTGAATTTCTGACATCTTACTCTTGATAAAGGATAAAGTATAATTCAGTTTGGTAATCGAAATGAAGTGTTAATATTAATTTACCTTTCTTTTTCACCATATTCGTTATTATAGCTTGCGATGGGTAAACAAATCTCGCGTTCTCCCACTGACTAAAAAGACGCCATTCCTCTCTCTCATTCAAGTTCTACGTCGGCGGCCGAGAGCTCTAAGAACCTTTTGAAGTCTTTACAACCCGACGGATCTAATCAAAGTGTGGGGTCTCGAAAAAGATGGGGGGAGAGGGAAGGGAGAGAAAGGTGGGAAGTAAGAAAGTAGCAAACCAAAAGGGCGGCGAAAAAAGTAGCGATTTTATTGACAGTTTTTGCGACAGGAGAATCAAGCCCTAGCAAGGAGAGAAAAAAAGCGTGAGAGAGGATAAACAGTAAATGTAAAGAATTTGGCAAGCTGTGCACCCTCAAAGAAAGAAAAAAAAAAAATGGAAGGTTCCCGATTTTGTGTAATAAGCGGCTGTTTTCGCATCATATGCAATTTCTTCTTTACTTCTTTCCTCATTGGTACATTTCGAAATCCTTTTTCTTTACTTTTGACTCCCTTCTTTTATTTGTTCTTTCTTTACTTTCTAATGTCCTTTTTTTTCACCGTAAGAATGTACTGCAGTAAGTAACTCACGTATAAAATGGGTATAAAACACTGTAAATGCGTGAAATGAAGAGGATGGAAATAAAATTCACGTAAAATCTTGAGCATTTATTTATTTTATTCTTTATTGTGGCAGTTGCGTTTACGACTCTCTATTCTTGATTCGAAATGCATATTTTCCGAGAATACTAAGTGCAATTCACTCTTTGCAGTGTTCCTGTAAGCCACTTTACAGCTAAAAATAAAAATGAAAATCTGAAAACTACTTTTGTATTTGAAAATAATAACTTACGAAAGTTATGTGCAAATGCTTTCTTTAAGTAACAATAGTTATTGCCTTTTTTTTTCCCATGAAAAGTAGGTCGAAAAAGCTGTTATAAAACTATAAAAATTTGATACAAGTAAGTTTTATAAATCTATAAGAACAAAAACTGTTAATTCAAGGTAAAATTACATTTTTTTGTGCCGCTGCTGGGAAAACTGCAGCTGCACTGATTTTTTTACTTCAATGATTTGAAACATATTTTAAGATGCTCATCCATTAAAACCTTCTCAATATTTTTAATTTGCATATTTGAATAATATCTGTGAGCAGCCAGATGGTTGGGTAGATAGAGCTCTTGCTTTCGGTGCCACAGAGTTCGAGTCCCGATGATGCCATGGATGTTTATAGTGGTTCGGAAATCCCTTCAAACAGTAGATATAGGTCTATTATGACTGTAGAACGTTGGGTGTAGGACTGGTAACACTGTCCCGTAAAAAGAACAAACATCTCATGCTTTGAAATCTGCAACTACAGCCCCTAGAAAACAATGGGGCTGTTGCGGCACTAATGATGATTTTTTCAGAATACATATCAGTTTCTGAAAATAAATAGCAATATTTTATTTAGTTAATAGCAATAGCTTAGTTAAATTGCAGAATATATATATATTTATTTATTTCTAATGTACCTAGCAAGCGCTTCGACAATTGTCTTGGATATCTTAAGGCAAGCGCTGCACCGACATTACTCCCTCAGCACTATTCAGGAGGTGCTTGTAGATTGAAGACAAGCTACGTACGCAGAGTAACAATACCTCAGCAATGCTCTGCGATTATGTTAGAATAATACATAATTTAACAAAATACATCTTATAGTTAAATATATAGTTTGTTTGACAAAAAGAGTTGTGAATTCTTGACTTCTTACTGCTGATAAAGGATAAATTAATTAAATTAGGTCATCGAAATGATGCGTTAGTGTTAATTTACACTTTCTTTTCCCCATATTCCATATTATCTCGATGGGTAAACAAATCTGCTCTCTCAAAAAGACGCCATTCCTCTCTCTCTTCATTCAAGTTCTACGTCGGCGGCCGCGAGCTCTAAGAACCCTTTGAAGTCTTTACAACCCGACGGATCTAATCAAGTGTGGGGGCTCGAAAAAGAGTGAGGGTGGGAGGAAGGCAGAGAAAGAGGGAAAGTAAGGAAGTAGCAAACCAAAAAAGGACCGCAAAAAAGTAGCGATTTTATTGACAGCTTTCGCGATAGCAGAATCAAGCCCTGGCAAGAAAAAAAGTAGAGAAAAAAAAAGTGTGTACCGCATAGAGAGAAAAGTAAATGTAAAGAATATGGCAAGTTGTGCACCCTCAAAGAAAGAAAGAAAGGAAAAAAATGAAATGTTCCCGATTTTGTGTAATAACCGGCTGCTTTTGCATCATTTGCAATTTCTTCTTTACTTCTTTCCCTATTGGTCATTTCGAAATCTGTTTTCTTTTTTTGACTCCCTTCTTTTATTTGTTTTTTTTTTTTTTTACTTTGAGTCCTTTTTTTTTCACCCTCGGAATGTACTGCAGTAAGTAACTCACGTATAAAATGGGTGTAAAACACAGTAAATGTATAAAATGAAGAGGATGGAAATAAAATTCACGTAAAATCATATACATTTTTTTTTCTTTATTTTCTTTATTTTGTGACAGTTGCGTTTACGACTCGTTTTCCGAGAATATTAAGTGCGAATTCACTCTTTCAGTTTTCTATTAAGACACTTTACAGCCAAAAAAAAAAAAAAAAAAAAAAAATGAAAATCTGAAACTGCTTTTCTATTTGAAAATAATAAATATCATCCAGATCATTCCCAAACTGTAAAGGGGCAACTCAGCTCTAGACAGTCATGTTGGGTGGTGCAGTAGTAATGAAAGTAATACACATTAGTGAACTAATCGCACATTTTATGAACAAATTGTTTTTAAATATTTATCCATTTCTGACAATAAGTAGCAAAATTTTACATATTAATGAGAAATTACTGAATATATATATATATAATATTTTCTTCATTTTCTGTACAATTGCAAAAAAAATTTATTTGCAATAACTATCCCTTGAATCAGTAAAATATATGTTATAGCTAATTATAATTTTTAGTTTTACAACTGAGTTGCGAATTTCTGACTTTTTACTAAAGGATAAATTAATTCATTTTTGTAATCGAAATTATGCGTTAATATTAATTTACCTTTCTTTTTCCCCCTATTCCTTGTTATACTTTGCGATGGGTAAACAAATCTCGCGTTCTTTCACACAGACAAAAAAGACGACATTCCTCTCTTTCATTCAAGTTCTACATGGGCGGCCGCGAGCTCTAAGAACCCTTTGAAGTCTTTACAAAACGACGGATCTAATCAAGAGTGGGGCTTGAAAAAAAGAGGTGGGGGAGAAAGGGGGAAGTAAGAAAGTAGCAAACCAAAAAGGCGGCGAAAAAAAGTAGCGATTTTATTGACAATTTTTGCGTCAGGAGAATCAAGCCCTGGCAAGAAAAAAGGTAGAAAGAAAAAAGTGTGTGCCGCATACAGAGAATAGTAAATGTAGAGAATTTGGCAAGCTGTGCACCCTCAAAGAAAGAAAGGAGAAAAAAAAATGGAATGTTCCCGATTTTGTGTAATAAGCGGCTGCTTTCGCATCATGTGCAATTTCATCTTTACTTCTTTCCCCATTGGTACATTTTGAAATCTGTTTTATTTTCTTTTGACTCCCTTCTTTTATTTGTTCTGACTTTGAGTCCTTTTTTTTTCACCCTAGGAATGTACTGCAGTAAGTAACTCACGTATAAAAAATGAGTGTAAAACACTGTATATGTGTAAAATGAAGAGGGTAGAAATAAAATTCACGTAAAATCTGGAGCATTTTTTTATTCAATTTTTTTTGGTGACAGTTGCGTTTACGACTCTCTATTACTAATTCTAAATGCGTCTTTTTCGAGAATACTAAGTGTGAATTCACTCTTTTTTCCGCTTTCTTGTAAGCCACTTTACAGAAGAAAAAAATCTGAAAACTGCGTTTGGATATGAAAAATAACTTACGAAAGTTATGTACAAATACTTTCTTAAAGTAAACATAGTTATTGCCTTTTTTTCTAGAAAAGTAGTTTTAAAAAATTGTTATAAATCTATAAAAATGGGATCCAAGTAAGTTTTATAATTCTATTACAACAAGAACAATTAATTCCTGTTAAAATAAATTTTTATACCGCTGTTAAAGATTTGTTGCTTTTTTGACTGTAATGATTTGAAACAAGACATTTAAGTCTCTATTTTAAGATACTCCATGATTCAACTTTCTTAATATTTTAAATTTGCATATTGCAATAACATCTGGTAACATACAGATGCACATATTTTTCCGTGGATTGTTGCATTATATTTCTGCATTAAGAAGAAGACAGTAGATCTTTGTTTTAACACCATTCTGTCAAAAACGCTGGTTAAATATAGTTTTAGAGAAAAACAGACACAAAAAGGCCATTTTAATTACTCTCCGCAATCCTAAAATTTCACGTGTAACAAATGCTGGTTTTTAATAAAAGTTCTCGTGAAATATATTTTTATGGTGGTGCACGAGATCAATGGTGGAACATAAAGCAATTATATATTAATGAGTTTCTCCAGAAAAAATATAATATAGTTGAAAAATGGAGTGTATAGTCTCAGAATATATTAGACCTTTAGACCTATAACGTCTTCAAGAAGAGGGCTACTGTCAGGTTCATGGGAAAGCATTAATTTTTATTTACAAGTTCATAATATATATATATGTTGTATATAAATACACACATACGGAAATATGCAGTATTATGTGAAATGAAAACTTTAACATAAAATTTGAGCTCAAGTGCAATATCAAATATCAAATACAGTTCACTCCAAGGTCGGCGATTTTTACAGTTGCCAAGTCTACAGGGATTCTAATCGCCTGGTTTGTATCAGGTATACAAATCATTACAATACATATTAGATAAAGTAAATAAATATATATATATAATAGGTGAATATAATGTTTTGTTCTACGACAGAGTTGTGAATGAACTTACTTTTTACTATTGATAAAGGATGAATTAATTATTTTTGATAGTCGAAATGGTGCGTTAGTATTAATTTACACTTTCTTCTTAACATATTGCTTATTATACTCTGCGATGAGTGAACAAACCTCGCGCTCTCTCCCGCTGACAAAAAAGACGCCATCCCACTCTCTCTTCATTCGAGTTCTACATCGGCGGTAGCGAGCTCTAAGAACCCTTTGAAGTCTGTACAACCCGACGGATCTAATCAAGTGTGGGGGCTCGAAAAAGATGGGGGAAGGCAGAGAAAGGGAAGTAAGAAAGTAGCAAACCAAAATGGGCGGCGAAAAAGTAGCGATTTTATTGACAGTTTTCGCAACAGTAGAATCAAGACCTGGCCAGAAAAAATGTGGAGTGAAAAACTGTGTACCGCATAAAGAGAATAGTAAATGTAAAGAATTTGGCAAGCTGTGCACCCTCAAAGAAAGAAAGGAGAAAAAAGAAAGGGAATGTTCCCGATTTTGTGTAATAAGCGGCTGCTTTCGCATCATGTGCAATTTCTTCTTTACTTCTTTCCCCATTGGTGCATTTCGAAATCTGTTTTCTTTACTTTTGACCCCCTTCTTTTATTTGTTCTTTTTTATTTTTTAGAGTCCTTTTTTTACCCTAGGAATGTACTGCAGTAAGTAACTCACGTATAAATTGGGTGTAAAACGCAGTAAATGTGTAAAATGAAGAGGATGGAAATAAAATTCACGTAAAATCTGAAGCATTTTTTTATTTAATTTTTTTTTGGTGACAGTTGCGTTTACAACTCTCTATTACTGATTCCAAATGCGTCTTTTCCGAGAATACGAAGTGCGAATTCACTCTTTTCAGTTTTCTTGTAAGCCACTTTACAGCTAAAAATAAAAATGAAAATCTGAAAACTACTTTTGTATTTGAAAATAATAACTTACGAAAGTTATGTACAAATGCTGTCTTTAAGTAACGATATTTATTATCTTTTTTTTTTTCCAAGAAAAGTAGCTTTAAAAAGCTGTTATAAATCTATAAAAATTTGATCCATGTAAGTTTTATGATTCTATAAGAACAAAAACAATTAATTGTTAAATTTAAATTTCTATGTCGCTGCTAAAGTTTTGATGCTTTTTCACGTCAGTAATTTGAAACAAGACATTTAAGTCCCTATTTTAAGATGCTCATTGTTTAAACTTTCTTTACATTTTTATTTGCATATTGAAAAAAAAATCTGTAAACATACATATGCAGATATTTTTCCGTGCATTATTACATTATATTTGAGCAATATGATGATGACAGTAAAATTTTGATTTAACACTATTCCGTCAAAAGTGATGGTTAAATATATTTTTTATATGCACATAGACAATACATACACAAAAAGTCAATTTTTATCAAATTCTTCAATCCTGAAATTTCACGCGTAAAAAATGGTTTTTTTGTATGAAAGTACTCGCTAAATTTATTTTTCTAGGGATATATATGAGATTAATGATTGAATATCAATCAATTATATATTAATGAGTTTCTCGAGAAAAAAAAAAAACATAGTTAAAAAATGGAGTGTAACGTCCCGGCCTATATTAGACCTATAAGATCTTCAAGAAGAGGACCACTTTCAGTTTCAAAGGCACATTTCAATTTTTATTTACAAGCAATGTGTATATATGTATATATACATATATATATATACAAATACGGAACTCTGGATTATTACAGACAGAAATAAAAAAAAAAAAATTGAAATAAAATTTGATCACAAGTGCACGATTAAATCACAAATACAGTTCACTCCAATGTCAGAGGTTTTTAACAGTTCTTGACTCTACATCGATTCTAATAGCCTGGTCTACGCCAGGCATAAAAATAATTACAATAAATATTTGATAAATTACATAAAAACGTATTAAATTTAAGTATAATGTTGTATAATACAAGAGAGTTTTAAATTCCTGACTTCTTACTGTGGATAAAAGATGAATGACTTAATTTTGGTAATCAAAATGATGCATTAGTATTAATTTACACTTTTTTTCTCCCATATTTGTTATTATACTTTGCGATGGATAAACACATCTCGCGCTCTCTCCCGCTCACAAAAAAAAAGTCGCCATTCCTCTCTCTTCATTCTACATCGGCGGCCAATGGCTTTGAGAACCCTTTGAAGTCTTTACAACCCGACGAATCTAATCAAGTGTGGGGCTCGAAAAAGATGGGGGGAGGCAGTGAAAGGAGGGAGGTAAGAAAGTAGCAAACCAAAATGGGCGGCGAAAAAAGTAGCGATTTTATTGACAGTTTTCGCGACAGGAGAATCAAGCCCCGGCAAGAAAAAGGTAGAGAGAAAAAAAAAAATGTGCACCGCACAGACAGAATAGTAAATGTAAAGAATTTGGCAAGCTGTGCACCCTCAAAGAAAGAAAGGAGAAAAAAAAATGGAATGTTCCCGATTTTTGTGTAATAAGCGGCTGCTTTCGCATCATGTGCAATTTCTTCTTTACTTCTTCCCCATTGGTACATTTCGAAATCTGTTTTCTTTACTTTTGACTCTCCTTTTTTATTTGTTCTTTCTTTACTTTCTAGAGTCCTTTTTTTCACCCTAGAATGTACTGCAGTAAGTAACTCACGTATAAAATGGGTGTAAAACACAGTAAATGTGTAAAATGAAGGGGATGGATATAAAATTCACGTAAAATCTGGAGCAATTTTATATTTTATTCTTTTGGTGACAGTTGCGTTTACGACTCTCTATTACTGATTCTAAATGCGTCTTTTCCGAGAATACTAAGTGCGAATTCACTCTTTTCAGTTTCCTTGTAAGCCAATTTACAGCGAAAAAAAAAAAAATCTGAAAACTGCATTTGTATTTGAAAATAATTAGTTACGAAAGTTATGTACAAATTCTTTCTTTAAGTAACGATAGTTATTGCCTTTTCCCAAGAAAGTTAGTTTTGAAATTTGTTATAAATCTATAAAAATCTGCTCCAAGTAAGTTTTATAATTCTATAGGAAAAAAAAACCAATTATTTCTGATTAAAATTAAATTTATATGTCGCTGCAAACATTTTGATACTTTTTTTACTGCAAGGGATTTGAAACAAGACATTTAAGTCTCTATTTTAAGATGTTGATTGATTAAAATTTTTTATTTGCATATTGCAATAACATCTAGAAACATACAGATGCACATATTTTTGGCCGAGATTATTACATTATGTTTCAGGATTATGATGACGACAGTAGATCTTTGCTTTAACATCATTTTGTCAAAAGTGGTGGTTAACCATAGTTTTATATACACATTAAAAGACACTAAAATTACACACACTACACACACTAAATTACACACACTAAAATTACATTTTAAGTACACTCCACAATCCTGAAATTTAACGCATAACAAATGATGGTTTTATGTAAATGTATTCGCTAAATTTATTTTTATGGCGATATATGAGATTGATGAAGGAATCATAAATCAATTTCATATTAGTGAGTTTCTGGAGAAACCACATAATATAGTTAAAGATTCGATGGTTTTTAATCCATAATTGTGTAATTATTAGTAAATAATGTCAACCAATATTTATCAAAATTTAAAAAAAAAAAAAATGAAAAATTCAATAAAGGAGCAACGATGTCCCATTAATCTTTTAATGGTAAATATCCGTTTTATTGAAAAATAGTAACATACATTTCCAATTTAAAAACATAAAAATACATTTCAATTATGTGACAGAATTAAAATCTCAGAACTGTGGAATACTAATAATACTAATACCTATAAATAAAAAGATATGCTTGATGATCTTTCTTTATTAATTTAAAATTATGCTATTTAGAAATCCAATTTTTTCACTGGTGTGTAGCTAACTCATCTTATAAAATTATTATTATCATGTATGAACATGATGTTGTCCTGGTTAGGGTTCGTGGCACAATCCAAAAAAGTGCTGCAAGCAAATAAGACTGCATTCCAATTTTGCAAATTTTGGCCGTAAATGGTAGTTTGACCCCTTAACTCTTTGAAATGATTCATGAATAGCGTTAAAACTCAGGAATTTTCTGGAGAATTTGACTTTTGCTTGAGGTGTTTTGTAGTATAGTTTTGAATCCCTTTTCATGTTCTGGTTTGGGATTTTAAACATTTGTATATCCAGTGGCTATAAGTACTCATAGTGCGTTGATGAATTCCTTCTTTTTGAAGTTTCATCTTTATCATTTTTGGCATTTTCCGATCCCTATTGAACAGTATAGTGCTTCTTACTGCATTTGGAATACTTCATTCTTCATTTATGCCTAAAATATTCAAACTTTGATATATTCTTTAAGGCTACTGAATGTGACATCGTTTCTTGTAGAATTGGGAATACTTCATTCTTCATTTACGACTAAAATTTTCACACTTTGATATATGCTTTCTGCTGTTGAATGTGATAACGTTTCTTGTAAAATTTGGAATATTTCCTTCTTCATTTACGACGACATTTGGCTTACTTTTCTATATTATTTTTTATAGATTCTTAAGCAATTCCTTCTTCATGAAGTTCTCGGTCTGGTCAACATTGCTATATTCATGCGGTTATTGAATTTGGCCATTCTTGTAGTATTCCTATCGATTGTTTCATATATCTCTTGCATTCTTAAACATTGGCATATTTCCTGAGTTTATTTATTCCATTCTCGAATGTTCATACATGATAAGTTGAAATTTGCCAAGCAGATTTCAGGCGTTTTTATTAATTATTTTTTAATTAAATAAAAAATTATACTGTAAATACTTCTTGTTTGGCATTATCTGCAGGTGGGATAAGCATAAACGCCGAGATCATTTATTATGATAGTAAAACTCAATTCATTATTGATATTAATATGTTACCAAACCCATGTTGGATTTCTAAAAGATTACTCTATGATTTTTATCTTCTCGATTGATGGCGTTTTGAATTTAATGATATAATGTGAACATAATGTTATTGAAAATTAAATGATTAAATGACTTAGGGTTTCTTTGTAGTTATTTCTGACATCCTCTTAATTAGTGAATCAAATATATATATATACATATATATACATATATATGTGTATCATACAAATGTTGAGGTGAAGTGGTTGCTGTTTAAATGATATTGACTGAGGTCTCTAAAAGAGAACATAACATTGTGACTTTCATAGATTTACAGGCCTCTATTAAGGAATTTCTTCAGTCTTGCCTTTTAATAATAGATATATTTTGAATGTCAGCTATTGATTGATATTTGATAAATGGTTACGTACCCTACAGTGGATACTAAGTCATTATTGAGTCACGAGTAAGGAGTTTGCAGATACCCTTGCTAAGGTCGAATCTAACCTTCCCCTACCATATCCTCATGTCTGCTATTATGAAAATAAGAGAATTATTACAGTTAGATTTAAGGCCATGAAACATGAAATTATTTCCAACTCTGTAACTCAGAAGACTTGGGATAATCCAATTCCTTGTGACTTGCCTAGACTGTGTTGGTGTTGCAAATTTCAAAATAAAAAACTGAATATGCCTATCTTAGGAAACTCCTTTAGAGATTTGGACTTGCAGACTCTTCAACTGACCCACTTTGCTTGACTAATTCTGACATGAGTGGGGACCACTTGAGCTACTGTGGATTTATTGACGTAATTATTATAAATGCCAAACACTTTAAATGTTTTGTGATAATTATGAACTTTATCAGTCATACACTGTTGGCGGTCTGGCGTAGAATAAAAAATATGCATATCATTTTACTGAGGCAATGCATTCAGCACAGGGGCATTCAGCACATGCCCTATGCTGAATGCATTGTTAGTTCAAAAATAAAACAGTGGCATTGCCCATATTAAATATTCTGCTGAGATAATTTTTTTAATAATAAATATTTTTAGAACAGATAAGCATCATGCAGAATAATATTTTTTTTTTATTTTTGGGAAGATTGAGAAAGATAATTTAGAATACCATAAAATGTGAAAAGTTTTAATAAAAATTAATTTCTATGAATAATTTTTTTTATGTAAGAAAAAAATAATGAGCAATTTTTTTTCAACTATGTTTAAATAATATACGTCATTTTTGGATTAAAAACAGAAATCTATAGCCAAAATATATTTTTGCATAAATAACATACTCGATTTAAAACTGCGGTGGTAAAATTCCCTTTATAAACATGATAACTCCTGTTCTAAAACGCAAAAATCTATTTATTTGATGCATATAACCAAAATTAAATCTCAGTATCATAAATAACCATCACTTTAAAATTAAACTGGCGATATTGCACGAACTGAGTATCGTGCAATTTCAGTTGATAAGCCGTTTACAAGAATAGCGATTATTGTTGGAACACATCATTAACGTGCTGAGCGATTCTGTTGACACTAATTATCAGGGTTGAGTAATAAATGAACTCCCGTGTGACAGATTTCCAAGCGCTCTTTATTTTGAAAAGTCCACCATTAATAAAAATTAAAATGCTGATTTCGATAAAGAATTTCTGTCTCACTCTCCTGTAAACGGAAAGCGTTAATGCTGTTAGGATAGAATTTTCACTTTTGCGATTATATCTCTCATAGGGATTGAAGTTAGTGACGTGAAAAGTCTCCTGAAAGTTTTCCGCTATATGTAACAGCGATAATCTGTACATATGCTAAACTAAGAATGTGTTGGCAAAACAAAGAAAAGATAATGATAAACATATGTTATTTAGAGAAATTATTTAATTCAAGTATATTTTTAATTGTAATCAGATTATCGATTAATTATTATGACTAAATATTGTACCAGTGTAAACGTTGACGAATATCTAGTATATTGTCGTTGTTCTAATGCAGCTGGTGATACAGAAACAGTTAATCATCATGCCATAAGCAAGGGCTGCACTGTTGTTACTCATTTAGTACTACCCAGGGGGCACGTGTAGCTGGAAGATATGTTATGGACGCTTGTAACACTACCCAGCAACCCTACGATACTATTACCCGGAACTTACGTTTAAAAGCGGATTCTGAACCCCTGCAAACATCCATTTCCTAATCGCGACTCGAACCCGAAACCTGTTCCGAGCCTTAGAGCGCGCGCTCTCTTTTATATATATATATATTTTGTTGCGGGTTTTATATTGGAACTTCCTATATACACTAGTGTTCACTTAACCACCTAAATATAACCAAAGTATTTACTGTTCCCAATGAGGTTCATGTTTGAATTTTCTGGCGGGGAAAGATTCATTATTTTCAGAAATATGAGAGATTGTAAAAAAATGTTTAGGTATCTCGCATCGATAACCAGTCTTGTCTGCAGGCCTGGACCTAGGTGATAGGCAATGTTGGTCAATGCATATATATATCTAACGCTCTGGCTCTCGGTACCACGGGTTCGAATCCCGGCGGGGCCATGGGTGTTTGTAGTGGTTCTGAATCCACTTTAAACTGTAGGTCCCGGTACTAATAGGATCTAATGCGCCCGGTACTAATACGATATAGAACGTTGCGGGGCATTGTTATTTCGCGTCCGTGGCTTACCTTCAAGTTACACGCGCCCCCTGGGTAGTGCAAAGTGAGTAACGTTGGTGCAGCCCTTATGGCATAAAAAGCTGCATTAGAAATATATATATATATATATATATATATATATATATATTATTTTATCCTATAAAATAAATTTTAAGTAAAATCAAATACAACAATAAGTGGCAGCCACCTGGATATTCCTAAATTTGGAGACGAAAAGCAGACCAGATTTAACAAGTTCATGTTCAAATGTAACATGAATAGACTTGATTCTGGGTATTTCTGTACGTAAATTGTGACATGCGTTGGAGCCGCAGATAGCATTCAATTAGCCTTTTTCTACCCACATATTAAATAGATTCAAATTTAAATCAATAGTTTACTTATGTAGCAACGTCCGGTTGTGTAATCATACAGTTAGTTACATGAGTATAGGATGTAAAATAAAATTTTTAGAAAAAAAGTGGGTATTATATTTATATACATTTTAAATTATAAATTCACATGGATAAAAAAATATGTTATTTTTTTTAAACATTTTTTGGCAGTAATTTTAAATTAAAATTTCGTTATCGTTAGCTCATTAGAATTGTAAATTTTATTTTTAATAAAACAATTTTCAGTGAATATGTATTAGTATTATTGTCTTAATTCAATTATCTGATGTTTTTCTAGTAACATAACCATTTTATAATTCAATTTTTTTATGCTTGAGGAGAGGTATTTTCTGTGTTTGCATACAGTGGTAGGTCTCTACTGCTGTCTGGGCGGCCTAATGTCAATTGGCTAGTACTTTAGTCGTTAGTATCACAGGCTTCATCTTCGAACCCTGGCTGTGCCACGGATGTTTGTTAGTGGTTCGGAATCCATGTTAAACTGTAGATCCCGGTCTAATTAGCCTAGAGTGCTCACAAAATGACCATAGAGCGACAAACCAAACCTGCTGTTTAGTGGATGTTTCCCGGTTTTTCTTCCATATTAAACGAAAATGCAAGAAATTCAACCCTGAAATTCCTCTCGCATGACTATTTCTATCCCTCACCCCCTATCGACGGACTGCCACTGGAACACGAGAAACACTCGTTAAACAATAAAATATTTTTTTTTTTTTTTTGTTCAATGCAGCTGGCAAACACTTAGGCAAGCTTGGATTGGATGCCTTGGTAAAGCTCTGACGACGTTACTCACTTTGCATTACCCAGGGGGAGGCGTGTAACTTGAGAGATAAAAGCTATGGACGCGGAGTAACAATGCCCCCACGCTCTACGATCCGGTTAGGACCTACGGTTTAAAGTGGATTCCGAACAACTACAAACATCCATGGAACCGCCGAGACTCGAACCTGGAACCTGTGGTACTGAGCGCCAGAGCGCTAGCCACTCGGCCATTCAGGCACAATAAAATATTGCAATTGGATTAATTGATAGATTTTATGTACTATTATATTGGCGCTATTGCCTGAATGACTGAGTGGAGCCTCTGGAGTTTGGTCCCCTCAGTTTCGGGTTCGAGTCCCGGCGGTGCCATGGATCTTTGTAGCGGTTCGAATCCACTTTAAACCGTTGGTTCTGGTCTAACAGGATCGTAGAGCGTTGTGGAGGTATTGTTACTCCTGCGTCCGCAGCTTATCTTCAAGATACACGCACCTCCTGTAGTGCTATGTGAGTAACGTCGGTGCAGCGTTTGCCTTAAGGCATCCAAGACAATTATCTAAGTGTTTGTTAGCTGCATTAGCACAAAAAAAATGTTGACGCTAACTCAGAATTTTTAACACTAGGGCTTCGCTGCGCGTAAATTTATTAAGTGCTGAAATTCTGCTGATTTAAGAGTATCAATATACAAACATGATTTATTTTATTCCTGGTATTAAGCTTTATTTGCTTATTGCTTCATATGTTTTATTAGTTTTCATATACGCACTTTTACTAACGACACTTTTCAATTGGAATATTGAGATTCAATAACATGAATATTTTAACAACGTACAATAAATATTTTTAAAATTACACATTGAAGGTTTCATCATATGATCTGGAAATATGTATTGGCGGTGAAATTAAAAATATAACTGAAGTATGTATTTAAGATTTTCGTTGGTCCTTTTATAAAAATCACGTTTTACGATTTAAATTTAAATGAAACGTTATTCAAATGATAACGTCTGAAAATTATTTTAAGCCCCAAATGAATATTTATGTTAGAATTGAACATACATATGTTGGGTTAATTTTAAAGAAAAAAGCTCATTGCGACTTAATATTTTTACACAATTTGAAATATAACAAGCATTTTATAGTTAATTTGAATTCATCGCAAAAAAAAGGCGGTTAAAAAGACATTATATCGAATATAATCAGGAATATTGCTTGCATATTAAAGCAGAAACATCTTCTGTCTAGCAAAAAATATTACAGGACAAAAATCAGATTTTAATTTAATGTTTCTAGGTGTTGGGTTTTCAGAACATTAATCTTTTCCATGTTAATTGATTAGCAACTTGGTTAACAATACTTCGATCATAACGAATGCCTACCATCATCCTCTTCTGAATCATTACCTCCAAACATCATATTAGAAGGCACACTGCATTTGACAGATGTCATCTTCTGCATATTAATTCTGTTGCATGTATCGAGCAAACTGTGTTGTTGTTATTAAGTATTCAATATCGATAATCTTCTACATTGTTGCGAGTATCTTGATTTGCATAATCCATGTAATAAAAGAGGATTACAACAGCGTAATTAGCATTTAACACAGCATGGAGAGATTAATGCATTAATACAAATGCAAATTCAAGCAGACATGAAATAATAATGAGAAGATCATGTCTTCTTATGTGGGATCATTCTTAGATTTATAATATTCATTTGGGCAATGATAAACTTCAATTTATATATTTGTTGCTTTCTACCAAATTCTATTTACATAAGCAGCTGCTAGTCACGTAGCGAAATAGGTTGAGAAAAAAAAATTATTTCGCTATTTCTCATGAATAGTATAATTATAGTTATAGTTTCTTATTACAAAGGAAATACTACACAAGTATTTATTATTAATAAATTTAGTAGGTGGCTAAATATAATTATTCTTCTGGTCCATGATACGATTATTTTTATCATTAATCAGTTGAATAAATTAATAATTATATCTTCTATTTGTTTTAAGTAATCATTAATTAGTTTTACAAAAACGACTCTTCACATTTTTGTAACAAGTATATTTTCGATGTGTCTAACCTAATTTTCCTTGGGTATTTTTAATAAAAAAATTTCTTTTAGTTAACATTTATGCATATCCAAATATTAAAAATTTCTACAAATGTTTTATTCACATAATATCTATACATGTATATGTATGTTTGTATTAGTTGTTGTATGCGTTATACAAGTTGTTGCATGGATATGTTAGTTTTCAGAACATTTAGATGTTAAAAATTTTTTTTATATATAAGTAATGTGCTGAAGAGTTGAGATCAATCTTGGTTTGTTTTGAAAAGAAAAAAAAATAGATTGGAAGGTATTAACTAATGAACAGAACAACTCAAATTAGATTCAGAGTATGAACAATTATTTAATTTTTCAGCTTTTCAGTATTAAAAAGTTTATTTAAAGTGGAAATAATTACTGCTACTCAATTTAATTTTAATTCTATTATATTTGTAATAAAGAGCTACTTTTTGTAATTTTGAGATGAAATTTAAGTTGTCTATGAAGCTCCATTCCTTATATAAATAAATGTGAGTTTTGCGCTACTAGTATTATATGTTTTTGCAAAGTGGAACATATTCAATGTGTGGTTCATATACCATTTCTTCATTATTTAGAACAGAGCAAATATTTATTTACTAATTTAATAGAATATATTCAATTTACTGTCTTTAATTTTCTTTTTATTAACTTTTCAATATAAATATATAAATTGCCTTTCATTTCTGTTTTTGGTTTCTTAAGATATACAATTCATCAAATGGTGATGGTTATATATATATATACGTATGTATGTATGCATGCAAAACAAAACAAAAGAAAATCAATGTACTGAATAAAAACCACGAACATTTTGCGCAACAAAAGCCAGTAGCGGAATTCCATACACGTAAATTTTATAACAAAACTATCATAATATTCGCAGTTCAAAAATTCTGAAATTTCTTGCATTCAGACCTCTCAAAAGATAAGAATAAACAAATTGAAGATCCACAGAACACATAATCTACAAAGAAATTAAAAAGCATTCAATGAACATAAAAATCAAAAAAGTTAGACGACATTTACTGCTTTGGAAGATCAAAAGAAAGAAAAAGGCACACAAAATTTGCACAAAATAAACAGTGACGAACAGTGAAACATATTGTCCAGGAAATTCTCGAAACCGAAAGAAATTAGTAAACTTAAAATAAATTAATTGTTACATCCTGAGGATAGCTTCATCAAGAAAATCAGGCCATTAGAAACCATCTTATTTCTGTTCTCTAAATTACTGGATCCTAGTCAAAGGCCCATCATTTTACGTTATTCCGATAACATAGACAAAATAACATTTTGCTTAGAGCCGCAATGAGAAGAACTACCATAAAAGAAGACATGCCATAAGAAAATAAGAGAAGACATACCATAAGAACTAAAGACATAAGAGATTCCATATAGACATAAGAGAGGACATACCATAAGAACTACCTACCAGTCTACCTAACAAAAATAGACTGATAGTACAACCTATTTTTAAGACAAAATTTCGAGACACATGATAAAACATTCTGATTGATTTTAATAGGCAAAGACAAAGGATAATGGGCTTATTGAGTCCATAGGGATTTAACCCTGTATTTCCAGTTCCATAATTCATAAAAATATTTATGCTGTAAAGAAAAATCAAAGCAAAATAAATGAAAGAGAAATAGGCTCTGAAAAAGAGAAAACACTTCTAAATAATTCCTATGCATGATGCCCAAAAATTACGTTAAATTGGAAATGACAGAGGAAGGAGGTTTTGTTTACAAACAGTGTTGTTAACAAAAAGCGGGTGCAAAGGTGAAATGTCAAAGCTCGTGAGGTCCGTTTGAATGCTATAAAAACTTAAGGGACTTAATTGATTGGTTCAGAAAAAAAGAGGAGAAACCATTTCTATTTTGATGGCGATCTTGTAGGATTCCGTAGTACTTTAATACAATACAAGAATTTTAATCTCAGTTTTCTGCTGAATTGAAGAGCTGACAGGAAAGATTGGAATGCCTTTGAAAGTAGTGGGCCGTTTACTCCAATCTGATGAAGTAGAATTAGGATTTGTTTCAATAAATCGAAATTGGTTGGGTTTAAGCTGCACAGACTTTGATTGGCTTGACTTAATTTGCTTGTTATGATGATTTGTCTTGATTTTATTGGCTGTTACGCTTGCTTAGGGAGCTTTTAGTATGGTTTGCAGTGTCTTGAGGGGGTTGATGAGTTGAGGTCTGTGAAATAATTACAAGATTGCATTCATGGACTCTACCAAAGGATTTCTCCTTTGGTAGAGTTTTCTGTTTTGAAGTTGGCTGAGTCTTTTCTCTTTTTTGGAAATCTGGAACATCCACAAGTAGGGTCCGTGGCGTGGCTCAACGTGTATTTAGGTAGCAGACTTCGCTGCTATTGTAAAAGCCGTAGCAATTAAGGTATTGAAGATCCAAGTTAGAGCCTCGGAATCTCTCAACTGAAATCCTAATTTCGAGGAGGGAAGCCATGTTGAATATTTCCTCTACTTGTAAAGAGTTTACCATTCTTATGAGGAAAAGCGGCATTGGTCTTTTAGTTGTAAACTCCATAAGTTGGTTTACGTCGATTGCTAGGAAGTCTCAGGTAGAGAGAGATAATTTGATATCATTTTTGTCAGTGAAGGGAGGCAGTCCTCTCAAAACTACTTTAAGAGATTGGGCTTTCTTATGCTAAATCTATATGTATAGTATCTGACTGAAATGATTTACTATAAGCTACGGGGCTTCTGCTGATTAACAGCATGGGAAAGGGGAAGAATATATATATGTTGTGGTTGTGTTTTGTATATATATATGAAGCATTCTTATTTCTTTCTCATTCTCTTTTCATTTCATCTCTCATCTCTATTGTTATATATAACAGTAGAGAATTTAAAAATTAGAAAAGCAGCCATTTTGAACAACAAAAGCTATTAGCGGTAATCGCTACACACAGAATATATAACAATACCACCACAGCATTAGCAATACAAAAATTATGAAATGACTCGCATTACTATCTCTCAAAAAAAAAAAAAACAAAATCACTACCTGAATGACACTAAAATTGAAAATAAATCTATAAACAAAAATATCAAAGGTTTAACTGGTAGTATATACTTACATATATTGCTTAGAAATGTAAGATTATGTTGAAAACCTGTAATAGGTTTAACCTGTAATATAATCCTTTAATTAACGTGGTTTCGTAAAAAGTAAATCAAAATTATAAAAAGTATATGAGGAAGAAATTATTTTTGTTTCAAAAACATGTGATTTAATAGCATAGTCTAGATTTTAGACACATATGTATGTCTTTTCTGAATTAGATCACAACCATACTCCATATAAACAACTTTCTTTGACTGCTTATAGTTTTAATTTTATTGGATTGCAAACCCTTTCTAAAATTGAATAAAAGGGATTTTAAACAAATCTAAAAATAGTTTATACGACAATAATTTATTATGATACGGAATGAATTTATCTTGTTTAGTACAGACAGACTTTTATTAGAATGCTACTTTTTCTTTTAATCCGTCAACTACAATAAATCGTTTTTCAACCAATCCTTTTTCTAATAACTCTGTTTTTACATGTTCCTTTTTTTTTAAATACATGGCGATGACATCGAAAAGCCTATTTTCACATAAAAATATAACGTGATAAACATACTGAATTTAAAATACCAGAGATGGTTAGAAAACAAATAATAATTATAATAAGGCTAATTATAATATTCTAAGTACTTAGAAGAAATCTTACTTCAAAATTAACTGTGAATTTATAAAAGTCCCTAAGACAAACCAAGTAATAGCCAAAGAATCGTTATAAAAAGTAAAAATTAAACTCTGAATCTGACAAGATGGAATAGATTCGAGTAAAATGTTTTTTCAATGTCTACACTGTAAGGCCTGAATGGTACTCGGTACCACAGGTTTCGAGTTTGAGTCCCGGCGGTGCCATGGATGTGCGTAGTGGTTCGAATCCACTTTAAACCGTAGGTACCGGTCTAATAGGATCGTAGAGTGTTACGGGGGCATTGTTACTCCGCGTCCGTGGCTTATCTTCAAGTTACACGCGCCCCCTGGGTAATGCAAAGTGAGTAACGTCTGTGCAGCTCTAGGCATCCAAGACGTCCATGTATGTTTGCCAGCTGCATTGGAAAAAAAATGACTACACTGTTGGAATGTTTACTACTGTTGCTGATACCCATTTTAATAAATAATGGGATAATTATCGGCAAATCCCTTCTTCTCATTTCAATGTGATATGTCAATAAAATAATCTCTACAAAGTATGCTTATTTTTAATTAAAATTATAGTCACGAGCTTGATGAAGGGGAAACAAATACCAATAAATCTATCTCTGCCGAGTACTATTTTGTAACAAGGGTTATAATGCATGTCACTAGAGGTAACCAAGTTCTAGTATTAAATGACATCGATGCAGATTTTTTTTTATAAAAATATTTGCAAAATATTTTTTTTTTCTTATTGTTAAAATTTACGCGTTTAAAATTATTTATCTTTGAAAGATGTCAATAGTTTTAATTCATATAAGAATATCACAAAAACACTAAAGTCTTAGTAATTTCTAGAGATTTAAAGAAAGATTTTCTTGACATTTTAATTTAAATTTTAGTTAAAACTGTTTTATATAAAATATCACATTGAATTTTCCTATTCGTCAAAATTAAATTATCCAACAAATATTCCCTTTTCTTAACATAAGAATAAAACGTGAAAAAAAAATGAAATTGGATATCTATTAAATTATTTTTCTTTAATTTTACGAATAATGCTAAAACCAAATTTGTTATATATGTAAATAATTGCATAATTCTAAGTTAATTTTACTTTAAATTTAATCTACAAAAAAAAAAATTACTTTTTATTGTATAATTTATAATAATTATATGCCAAACAGTTATTATTCCAAATTCAAGCGAAAATAAAACCTCCATTTTCTTGATTTTACTTATGACATTCAAATTAAAATTTTTTTTTTTTATTTTCCTAAAATGAATGAAAAATAACTAGCAATAAACTAAAATAACTTAAATTTATTATTCTCCTGTTAAAACTGAATAAACGACTATAAATTAAGATCACTTAAAACTTTGTCCATCCTTAATAAAAATTTTAAATGTATTGTTGAAAACTTTTATACTAAGAGAAGTAGGACTAGTTGATACAAGTAATTGATTAGAATATTATCCTATATACATCATTCCCAAATAGATAAAACATCATATACTATTTCGGTAAAATATGTTTTTTTTTTCTATAACCGGTTTTTCCTTGGGCAAAAAGTTTTGCATGTATCTTTGGTACTTAGAAATTAAAGCAGTTTTTTAAAAATGTTTATTAATTTTTGTTTAAAAACAAAAATTAATTTAAAAAAACAAAAAACATTTGCAAATTATATTACACATTCTATTAAAAAGCTTAACTTTTTTAATTTATTATTTTGCACATTTTATTTCAAAAATTATATTTTTTTTTTTAAATTAGTATACTGCGCATATAATTTTTTTAATCATTTTTTTTCATGATCATTTACATTTTCTACTTCGATGAAACTTTGCAATTCAGTATGAACTTGTAAATTTGAAATAGTTAGCAAATTTCATTTTAACTTCTCTTTTCTTGTATGTACTTCTTCTAGCGTATTATTTAGTCTATCTGCTACAGGCATCCAGTTATATGGTTGATCCAGTTATATACAGTATACTTCTTAAAAACTTCATCATCATCCAAATTTTATAGTAAATAATCCTCCTTTAAATTCATGTCTCAATAAATCTTCATTTTCAAAGGCTGCTCTTATATGATTTTTGCAAGATCTTATTAGTTTTAATATCTTCAAGAAATATGTATTAGGATTTGACTATTTATAATCATCTTTATTATTATTACTACTTGGATTATACATAAATTTTGGTGTAAATTTAAAAACAAAAGGTACATTAGTAATTTGGTATTCAAAAGTATGCATTCCTATGTAATTCATACTCATTTCATAAATTTTTGTAACATTTTTAGAAAATTATCTTCAAATTCTGCTGGTTGTTGCTAATATTTTACTAAAGGACTTACTTCTATTTTCATTATTCATATTGAGCTGAATAGAAAATTTATTGAAATAAATTGATGAGATTATCAATACAAAGGCCAACTAATTAATATCAAAAAATTTCTTTAGTAGAATGACTACCTTCAGCACACATTTTTTAAACAATGTTTTGAATTAATTGTTTAAAATTAAAGGTAGTATGTGATATTTGGATTGTATCTCCAATAAAATCTTTCTTCTTTTTTGCTTTTGCTAGCATACATGTACCATAATAAACTACACAGTAGATAGAAACAACAACTTGAGAATATATGTATTCACTTGCCAAATTTGAAAATGTTGTGAGCTTTAACTATTAATATAAGCAATATTTCTTTTAGAAATGTATTCTACTTCCCCATTTCTAAATTAAATTTTACTTTCGTTAACGCATTCATTTGGATATTTAAAATGACAAATCATTTCAAATGAAATTTTTTTCTTCTTTTGACCCTTTGGAAGATTTATACACTTGTACTGCACGTACTAAATGATTAAAATCAGTTTCTTCATCGATAACAGCAAAATACATTTTTGAAGGATGCGCATCATAAATTCGATTAGGAACTGGTCCCAAGAAGATATGAATTCATCAAAATATTTAATGATTTCTCGTATTTTAACAATAATATCTGAAGTAAGATTATTAAAATATGGAGCATTTTCAAACCAAAAATAACAAATATAAAAACTACATCATTACTGAATTTAAATAGAAAACCAAATTCTTAAACATTTAAATATTTCTTAACAATGCTCCATAAAAATTTTTTATCTTTTAAGGAAAAAAATCAATATTTCAATAACTTTAATTTAATAATTTTGATTTACGAATTAATACAGAATTTTTTATGAGATTGATATAATCAGATGATTAAAAGCGTGATTGATATATTGCAAATATAAATCACCTGCTTAATAATACAAAAAGGTAAGAATACTTAATTTTTCGACCATATCCAATATTTATTTATAACTGATATACCAATAAGAGCTTGATGATCTAAAATTAGTATCAGAAGACAAAATTGATTTATATAATTTTTAATCATTTTTTTAATTGACAAATTTGTGAGCTTTGTCAAAGTGATTACATGTATTACACTGCATATACATCTTTATTTTAAGGCAAAATTGTCTAACCATTGTTTACAATCAAACAATTGTATTTAAATTATTATACTTATTTTAATTTCAATTTCATTTTCTAAAAATACAAAATGAAGCCTATTTTATCATTGAAAGTTTTTTTTTTTTAATTTAAAAAATTAATCAAAAATCATTCAGCAGGTTAACCAGCGTTTAAAAATGTGTTTACATTTAAGAGCTTCGATTTGCAATTATTTGGGGTTTCGACAACCCACATTACTCATTGACTTACTCAGCAGACTGAGCAAGCATGATAAGATGGTAAAAAATTACTTAATATGCCTTTGTACGGAACTTTCATTTTTACTTCCATATATTAAAAGAAATTTTCAATATTAAAAAAAGAAAAGGCTAGATATAAGTAATGGCATCAAAATTTAATAAGGAGGTAGATATATTAATTTTGTATCTTAGTTCATTTTTAAGAAGATATTGCTTTCAAAGAATGTTAATTTTGTAAGACTGAAAGGTAAAAAGACTTAAAGATTAAAATCAAATTTGAAAATTAATTGAAACGCTTATGGCTTTTGTTAATAATGAATTTTAGGCTGCAAAATTACTTTACGAATATTTTAATTTAAATTATTTAATGAACCGTATATTATAAAAAAGAAACTCTTATAAAAATTTAACGTATAGTAAATATCAAATGGTTAACCCATGTATTGGAAATTACTATTTTATATTATCTTATGTAATATTACAAAATTTATTAAACGTAAATTTTGCTACAATACTAAAATGTATTGAAACAAAATAAGGCGACTTACATCTATATTATATACTTGTTTGCTCACAAAAAATATATATAAATGTTTCCAAAAAAGCAATTTATACACTAAAAATATCAGAATATATTAATATTAATTTAGTAATAATCTATTTAAAAATAAAACATTTTTTAATATTAAGAACATCAACATATATTTTTAGTAATCAATGAATTAGTGAACAGTTATTTTAATCACATAGTAAATACCTGTAATTTTAGTTTAGTAGTGAATTACTTTTATAATTATAAATTTATTTTACTTAAAATTAAAATATATATGTAGTGTACGTAATATAATAGTTTCCATTTTCTAATCGTTCAATATGTTTAATTACTTTTATTTATAAGGCTACTAATTTTAATGATAATTTGCTCAAAACAACATCAAAATGTTTTTAATCAAAAAAAGTTGCACAAAAGAATATTCTGTAAGATTTTACATTTAAGTATATAATTTACTTTTTTCACTTGCAGTCATATAATTTTGATAACTAGGGGTTTTGCAATAAATATAAAATAATAATTAGATATTTGCTTTCATTTATTAAAATATTGATTGATCCAAATTTTATAAATTTAAAACACTTGTCTGAAATTGAATATGATCATTGATAAAAGATTTATTTGACTAAAATTTCATATATAAGATGTACAATATCCAGGTAATATAATTTCTTTAAAACTGTTCTGTGTTTTTCGAAATATAAGATTGAGTTAATAGTTAAGAAAGCATATATTTTAAGTAATAAAAATGTAAAATAACACTGCCTCTATACATTTGCAAATTAAGAAGAATTTCTGCAGAAATAAATGCATTAGAAGTGATTTAAAGAATTGTAAATTGATTATAATGGAAAAATTTGTATAAGCTAAACATTTTGAAGGAAGTAATTCTGCAATATAGTGTAAAAATCACCAAAAGACATACACTTTCACTTAAATTTTCATGCTTAATAAAGTGTATAGGAAAATTAAATTATAATGAAATATATACTGTTAAATATTGCAGCATGACGTTTTGAAATGTAGAAATATATATTTATTTGGATTGAAATTTTTGATACGAATTTATATTTAATAATATTTCAGAAATGAATAATATTTGAAAACATTTTGAAAAAAAATAAATTTAGGCTTTCAAGAATATATCGAATAAAATCACACACACACGTATATATATATATATATATATATATACTCCTTTTTAGAAAATAAAACTCTTTAATTCTTTTATTTGGATTCACGTCTATAATAGGCAGTATTTTTTCAGTAGCTCTAGCATTTGTTAGAATAGTTTCCTTTTCTTAGGCGGCATTACAGACTTAACAATAACAACCAGTGTGAAGTTCCTCTATAAATACATTATTTCTCCCCTATGTTATATCCCTCATGTGGTAGGTCAGATAAGCGTTTGCGGGAACTGTGGCTACTTTTACTTCTATTGCTGAATGTGTTGCGGATACGCGTTTAATTCCTTCTCAACAGCAGTTGTGTGAAACATTCAGTCGACAGCCAATATGAAACTCTCCTTGAAAACTGCTCTAACAATTAAATTACATTTAATTAATTAAAATAATTTAATTAAATTTCCGTAAGAATGTAATGTAATTAAATCATGCTGAAGTTATTGTACTTGAAGATGTTAATCCAAGTAAAAATATTCAGAAATAATCCAAGAAAATGATTACTTCACAGATATGTGAAAAAAAAATGGTTCACTTAGATTATAAGCTTGAAAATCAACGAACTCCTTTTAAGCAGGTGATCCATTGCTAGTTTTTAAAAAGCAACTGCACGTGACTGACTAGGAAATATTATAGATATTTTCGTATCAACTTAAAAAATGAATGTGACATAATTTTAATTGATTGTAACATAATGAATGTGACATAATTGACGAAAATTTAATTTCATTGACCCTTGTACGGGTCCATCTTGCAAGGTTCATCACTCCTCTGCTGAAGCTGAAATAACAGATTTCTTTCACGAAGAAGCACGTGGTCATACACGTGAAAAAGACAAAGGAAAAATTCTCTGGACAGAGAAATTTCTGTACAAAACTCATTCTGGCAAAATAAACAAGAAATAGTTCATGAAAATAAAAGGCGAATCAAACCCTCCCGATCGTATTTCCATCCGTTTTCCACCAGTAATGATGAGACTGGATGATGAAAGCTGCAAAGTTCCTCAACTAATTGGTGAAAGCTTCTATTATAAGAAATTAATTAAGCTATCTGGAACCTACATTAAATGTTTCTTTTTCATACGAAGACCTTCAATAGGAAAAGACATTTTTCCTGTGGGAAAGGCAAATTGACTAATCTCTAAGTTGACCAAACAGCAGAACTTTCAAGGCTAAAAAAGACTTCCAGTTATCACCAGTGTTACAGATATTAAAGCCCTCAAAGAAAGATTATATGATGTCAAAGTTAAGAATTCAAAAGCAAATTCAAGAAGGGTATCCATGTCTGTTAACTTATACTGCCTCGAACTGCAAAAGTTTTAACATTTTTAAGCTCAAGAAACTTCTGTACCTCACTGTATGTGTAATATACAATAGGAAACTTGGAACTACTCAGTGCTTTAACTGGAACTCACTCTACCACGGATGCAACAACTGTGATTTCATGGATAGAAGTTTAAGAGAAGGAAGGAATATCCTACGGTTAGGAAAGCTGAAAGTCGATATCCAACTTGCATAAATTGCAGCCAAAAGGTCATCTTATCTCTTGGAGAAGCTGTCGCAATTTTCCGTAGCTTTCACTTAAATCCCAAGAAAGAAATCAAGTTAAGAAATCACAGAAAAGAGTCTTCTCTCCCAGAATTGTAGAAGATCAATCGTCTTTTGCAACTATGTTAAAGAGACAATATACTCCACTACTACATAGTGAACCTGATCCTCATAAAGAACCTCATTTGTTGGAAAAGACCCTCTTTGTTTTAAAAGAATTTGCTAAAATATTCTGTTCTCTGTGAGGTATAAAATATATATATAACACTCTCCTCACCTGCAAAACCCCGGTAGAATAGCTTAAAGTTTTTAGAGGACTTTACGACGTGAAAAAATATTAAACTCTACCTTCGTCTTCTTACAATGATGTTCTGTCTCCGTACTCTTAAACCAAGCCCTATTCTTCTTAGTGACTGAACTTAAGAATATGCTTAGTACTTTGTGAACTCTTTCAATTCTCATTTTGAATTTTTTTTTTTCCACTCTAATGTCATCTTTTTTTTTATTTTTATAGCTTGTAATATTCTATGGACTTGAAACAAAAGTTAAGTTTTCACATTTCTTAATGACAGAAATTTGTGGCTGCTACACAGTCAATGTACATCAATAACCTGCTATATTTCATTTGACTATCTGCCCCTTCTCCCAATTCACCTTTATAGCTATAAAATTGCAAAAACAAGACTTGTTATTGACGTAGGGAAAATCTGACTCGCTGTTCCTTTACTCAACCACTATGAACCAAAACCACCTTATCTCCCATTTGGCTTTGGGAAAAGTCTCCAAATTTGTCTTCTAAACTCCAATTTGGCTGGGACATTTTAATTGGTAAAATCACAATTCAATTTTTTTTTATTTTTCAAAGTTTAGATCACTGTAATTCATATGTATTAATATTTATTTATTTCTTTTGCATTAATATATATATAAAAATTAGAACAGCATAAAAAATAAGGCCAACCCCAAACAAATTCGTAAACTCTAAAAAGTCAACTTAAACTTAATTAAAAACCTAAATTCTAATAATAAACATAAATCCTAATTGGTATTTTCTTAACGAATAATGATCCAATTTCGAATTCCTTTTCAGTTAATCAATGCCTTGTATTAGAAGTTTTCTTGCTAATTTGGAGAAATTTGAATGTAAATTAAGGCCTCACAAACTTATATATATGTTATGTGTGATATGTGTGTGTGTGTGAGTGTATGTATATGTGTGTGTGTGTAATCTGTTCAGTTTTGAACTATAACAATCATTTTTAATATCATTTTTTTAGATATAATAATATTTACTTTTTTAGGAATAAAATTTTAACATAGCATGCATGAATGTATGAATATCCGAAGCATATTAAATTTTAGTAAAAGACTGCATTACCATTTTACAAATTATCATTTCCTTTCCTTCTAAAATAAACACAGCAATTTTAAATTTTACATTAAAAAGTAATTTAGAATGGTAAACATTTGAAATGGAATGAATTACACATAATATTAAAATGAATAAAAAATGATGATGATAAATTATTCAAATTGAGTGTAGATTTCATTTGATGATTCGTATTGCTTTCAAAATATTCTTGAAATAATAATTATATGCTTGCAAGGCTGTTTATAGAAAAAAAGTCGATAATAGAGTTAATTAAAGTGTCTTATGTACTTTTAAAACCAAATTTTGTCTTAAATAAATTATTGCCGATTGCATTAAACTCATAAACAGGCTGTTATTTTGCGTCAAGTTGCAAATAAAAATTTTAAAATTGCTCATCTTTATTATTCTAGATTCTGTATTAGTATCTTTTAATGTTTTTATTATTAAGTATTTAATACAAAAGTGTCAATCATTTAATATCTTTATGAAATAATAAATGGTTAGTTGTAGTAAGGGAGTTAAAAAGGAAAAGAGCCAAAAAAGAGTAAATTCTCTTCAATACTTTCTCTTCAAAGTCTCTTCAAATTGATTAGTATTAAATGACTTCCTTTCTTTTTCAATTCCTTCTATTAGCTCACACTCTTCCTTTTGTTAAAATTTTCAATCGTTTATAAAATACTTTTTATTCATCCACTCAAGTTCAAATACATTTTTTTGAACTTGTAGTGGATGACACTGGATATTAATACAGTTTTTTCAAATATTAATTCAGTAATTAAATTTAATTAATTAATTTTAGTTTTTTTTTAGATGTAAATTGCATATATATACCAATAGGTGGTGCCCAGATAAACTTAAAAAATGAATGAAAATTATTTATAAAAGACTTTCTGCAATATAGTGAAAAAGAAAGTAGGAATTGACTTTTCAAATCGACGAAGTATTTGAACATATGAACTATGTTTTTGCAAAGGTTTTCAATACAGTTAAAAAAATTTTTAACAATTGAATTAAAAAAAATAGAGGACAAATTTCTAATGTTAGAAGACTAATAAATTAGTATTTTTAAAAGATTTATGTCCATATTAATCATATGATTTCTTAAAATTATATTAAGTCAATCTACAATTAATATAATATAATATTTTAAGATTAGATCATCAATATTTATTAGGTAATCGAAAACAAGTTGAATTATATTTTATAAGCTTTAGTAGATTACTACCTAAATATATTTTGCAGTTTTATAGTAAAATGTATCATATTTTTTATTTAAAATATATAAGAATATACATTGGCAAAGAATTACTCATACTAAAATAAAATAAGTAATTATTGTGCAAAAATATTAAATACTCAAATTACACATATATTTTAGTTGCAGTCAATAAATGATAAATTAATCAGAAAGGAAAAATAATTTAAATTTAAAAATTGTGAAAAACAAGTTTTGCAAAATTACAAATGAATTTTCTTTCTGGTTTGTCATTTGAAAGAAAATTGCGTGGGGAAAAATTAATTCAAATTGCAGTTTTAATATATATAAATTGATTATATGTAGTTTAAAAAGGAAATTTTGCTTAACTAAACTCAATTCAATTGGTAATATTTCTATTAAGTCTTTATATTTAGTGCAATATCTATCTGTGAAATATTTTTCATCAAAATACAAAGTTTAAAAAATTGTAATTAAATTTATCAACCGTATTGAAGAAGACAAAAAAAATGATATAGAATTGCAAATAAATAAAAATAAGTTCCATTAAATATTATTTTTAAGTTAGAGTAAGAGTTAAAAATGTTTTTTTCCTATTAAAATAAAAATATGAACTTCATTATTTATTATTATTTTTCTGAAAAATAAGTGTAATTCTTAGAACATTTTACTCTCATATTTTCTATGCTACACTTATTTTAAATTATTGTAAAACTGTTAATTTTTTTAATCATAGCGTTTATATCAATATAACATTAATTGTAATCAATTGTATCAAAGACTATTACTATGACGTCTTGAAATTTATGAAATAAAAATTGTGCTTATATGTTGTTAAGAAATCTGCTTATACGTTATTAAGAAATCTGCTAATATGAGGTTGCGAAGTATGCTTATATGATGTTAAGAAATATGCTTGTATGAAATAAGAAATATTCTTTTATGATATTAAGAAATCTGCTTATGAAATAAAAATATGTTTTTATGATGTTAAGAAATATGTTTATATGATGTTTAGAAAGCTGCTCGTAGGAAATAAAAAAATATTCTTGCGATGTTCCATATATTTTCGGTAAATATTATTTATTTTTTAACCCAGCAGTATTGGAATTTTTCGATCGCCAAAAAATATCGATATTAATATGCATTTCAAACTCAATTTATAACAACGATTTAAAACCACTTAAAATGATGGCAAATTATCACAAGCGGAGCAATTCCCAAACCCCAAATGCCTTGCCATCTTTTCAACATCCAATTAGCTCTTATATCTTTCGAATAAAACGTGAAAGTGAAAGAATCCCCCATACACCCCCTCCAAAAAAAAAAAAAAAGACCCCCGAACAAATCTTCTTAAGACTCAACTTTGTTTTAAAAATCATTATTGCTAGTTCAGGGCGATGTTCTTTTTTGGAACAAAGTCATGATAGCTGTCCCTTTTCCAACCCCCTGGCCACCCCTCCGTTAAGGCGAACATGTGATCTCCTGTCTCACAATGTCAATTAGGTGCCTAGCTCACGTTGATTAATGGTGGTTCGTTTTGCCTCAATCCCGAAACTGAGCTCCGGGCTCCCAAGTAAAATAAAACAGGAAAAAAAAAAGGGAGCCCCCTATGGTTTCTAATCTTGATGCACGTCGCTGGTAGGTTTTCCGTGAAGAGATATGTCAAAGAAAAAGACGATCGGGCCTTAGGTTCGATTTACGAATGTAAGACAGAGTTAGGCAATCCAGCTTTTTACTGCAGAAGACAAAGCAATGTTTTATCCTAAGTACCAGTAGAGTTTTCATTAATTTACCCGGAAAATGGAATTCCGATTTTTCCCCCTCGATACAGATATCGGAAGAAAAGGATTTCTAGTATCTGTTACTGAATTAGAGCGGGAGTCAAGATCTAATACAATGTTTCGGATTGAAATCCGGGATTAAACTCCGATATGTTACCGGAATTTAATTCAGAACTTATTATAAAGAGATTTTCCTTGACTGAGATTTTTAAAGGACGGTAAAAGTAATTCATGTTTGATTATATGAATTACTTTTGAATTTACATTTAACATTTTTACAAGAATATTTATTATAATTATTACATTCGAACATTTATTTGAACATTTTACAAGATTTTGTAAGATTTTATTTGGAATTTATCAATTAAAAATAAAGTATGTTAGCTACAATATTTAAAATAGTTTTAGTTTATATAGAAAATCAATGAAATATAGTAATTTTCCATAATGTTCTTGCAGAAGAAGCAATAGGTAAAAAATAGCGCATTAGATCGATTCAAGATTTGCAATCCCTTTTTCTAGTTTGTGATGATTTTATACAAAGGTGTAAACATGTTTATTTACTGAGAAATGATTTTTTTTTCTTTAAAAGGTTTACATTTTATAATTTTTTGTGTTGATACTATGATGAAACTCACAATATCGATATACCCTAAATGTCCCATATGGGGTTGACCAGATTAGTTCAAATTAGTAGTTGCATAAAGTCAACTTTGACTCATGAAATGGTGGTCTCATTTTATGATGCTTAATACGCTACCGCAAATCTATATCTTAAATTCATTGAAAAATTGGAATTGTAAAAAAAAATAAAATAAATGATATTCCATATTTTTTTTCCGCCAATATTGTTTAAAAAGGTTTGTCTAAATTTTTTTCATAAGTGAATAAATAAATGTAAATTAAAATATCTCCTGTCTTGACATCTGAAGGTAGGCAGACGGTTTTGACCTACAATGGGACTGTGAAGAAGAAAAAAAAATAAATGTTTCATTTATTTTATTGTTAATTTTTTTCTCATTTTAGTTATTGGCAAAATCATTTCCAATTGCGAATTTAAATAAGATTCTTCATTAGAAATAAAAGTTTCCTTACGATATAAAAATTTTATGTACGAAATAAGTAATGAAAAACTCAAGATATAGAAAAAAATAATTATATATACTGTTTTGTTCAATAAGATGTTATGTTATATCTAATTTTTCAGGTTTTAAAATTTTCAAAACCTACAGTGTTTTTAAAGAAATCATAAAATATGATTAAGACTTTTAGAATGATTAATCATGTAGAAACTTATTAGTGTTAAGATGATCAATTACGTATAAGATGGTTATTTTTAAACATGACTTGCAATTTTCGTTGCAGTTTCATATTAAAGAAGATTTCAGTATTTATGTTTGCTACATTTAGTATTCAAGAGAGATGTGATTTGTGTAATATTCAGAAGTAGCATTCTTTCGTGGATCTGGAAAAGAATTATTGGCTGGACACCTTGAACGCAGCATAAGCTAACATATGTCTTTGTTTTAATTACGGTAGATTATTACTGTTGTCAATAATTGACCTGAGTTCGTTTGCAGCTAGAACGTCAGATATAAAGCAGATTTGTCGAAGAATATGAGATGCCAATAAGACACCCGGTGATGTTTGTGACATTTCATCCACATATTAATAGTGTCCTTACACTTTGGAACATGATTTTCAATTGGGAATCTTTGGATATTCAAACTCGCTTCACATTTATGTATCACCAAAGGAAGTAGTTTCCTTTCAACAGATTCAATATATCAACAGATTCAATATTCGTATTCCTGTTTTAAACGCTACTATTACTACTACATCATCACATCACTGAACCTAGAACTGAGTTGTCCCTTTACAGTTAGGGAATGATGTGTGTGAGAAGAAGTCTGATTGGGCTTTCGGACGCTCTACGTTCATATGAGACTTAGAACTAGGGCTTAAAGTGGATTCCGAACCACTACAAACATCCATTGTATCACCGGGACTCAAAATCTAAACATATGGTATCGAGCACCAGAGCGCAAGCCACTCGGCCATCAGGCCCCATCCTGTTTTAGACAAGGAGTTTTTATTTTTTGCAAATTTTTAATGAATAGTATTTGTACCCAATCTTGCTGAGTTCCGCAACTAGCATTGTCACTTATGCCAATAAGGTTGCTCCTCAAAAATTATAATTTAGTATTGAAATATTGCTAAAATTTCATTTCCACAAATATGCCCAAAGTTTCTGATTGGTTTAAAAACAACAGTCATGCATATGGGAGCATTCAATATAATTGCGGTAGTATTTTGCTTCAAATCCAACCAAAGAAGAATGGTTGACAAATCTTAGAAGTTGGAAAGCATCAGACACCAGTGGACCGAGATTCAAAATATTATTAAAGTCAGTTTCCACCACAAACTAAAATTAAACATAGCTGAAGACCAACCAGTAAAAGGTCCCAGTGTTTAAGGAGATCAGGCTCCCTATTCGCTGGTATCCTTTGAAATCAGTATATATATATATATATATATATATATATATATATATATATTAGCATTAGTTGCATATAGCATATAGCATTAGTTGTCAATAAATTCTGTATTTTCTGTTATGTTTGGTAACATATTAGTTATATTTGGCTTGAAAATTATTCCATCGAAATATCAGGGTGAAATAAAATCTCACCTTTTAAATGTCAGGGATTAAAAATTTATTTGAAATTATATTCAAAGTAATACTTGATTCATTACAAAAAATCCCCATATATAAATAAAAAAAAATCATTTAGCTTTATCAAGAGCATAATTCATTAAATTTGATTATAAAAAAAAAACCAAAAAATAAAATAAAAAAAGGATCATTGATGCAAAAGCTGGTAAAAAAATGGTGTAAATGGAATATCGAGGAAAAAGTTCTTTTAGAATGATTTATAAAAAGTAATTGAATCGGATGTTTTGCTTCTCACGTGTATCAAAAATGCATTAAATGTTTTTTGGATTTTTTTTTGAGATTTTTTTAAATTGATTTTCATTTGCACTTTTTTGTCGTCAAAATGTTTTATTATAATTAGATGAGAAAAAAAACCTCAGCTCTTTCAATATGCGTTCGGGCTTAAAAGAAAAGAAATAGTTAAGTAGCTTCTTTTTTTTTTTTCAAGGTAAAAGTGGGTTTTTTTTAAATATTTTCTAACTCTGATTATTATTTCTTTAAAGATTTGAAATATTTTATCCGAAATAATTTGATGGTGAAATTAAGAATCCTTGAAATCAATACTTCTTTTTAGATCCTTTTTTTTTCTTTGTTTATAGAAATTTCTTCTTTTTTTTGTATTTAATATATTCATTAAGAAAATAATAAATATTTCTCAGATTATTTAAACTACATCGATTTTTAGTGAGGAATAACTTGAGCTAATAAATTAATTATTTTGAAAGATAAAATGACATATCATGAGGTTGAATTTACAAAAAAAAAAAAAAAAAAAAATTTGGAGAGAGAGTTCATAAACAGAATGGTTGAAGCTATGAATAATTATTGAAGTTAAAATATGGTTATGAAAATATGGGAACACAAGCTTCATATTATATATTGAGAAATTACTAAATCTGTTAATTGTGTGTTGGGAAATCCAGAAGAGTAACACGAATGTTATAGAAAATCACCACCTCTTCCTTCTGCTAGAAGCTGATTTGTAATACTAGCACTAGTAAATCAAACTCACCACAATGTACAGAAATGTTTCTGAGCTTAAACTCAAAGTGATTTACAGCTGAAAATAATATATAAACAAGTTAAAATGAGAATGCAAGATAGGAGAACCAGAGATTAATAATAAAATAGAGAACTTCACACTAGTCTTAAAGAAAAGAAAGTTTGGGGAATATATTTCGTTCTTTTCGTACTAGAGTTGGCGCTTCATCACCTCTTGGCTTCTTTTCCTGTGATCATTTATTAGATAACGTAAGCATTTTACGAATCGATTCAGAAAATTCCTGATAAATGCTTGAAATTCTCCTTCTGATATCATGCATTTATTTATGTGCTTAATAAAGATAAATATATACAAAAATATTATTTTGTTTATGACTATTGATGACGTGGAAGATGTGTTTGTTGTTGTTGTTGTTTCTTATCCCACTTGGCACGCCAAGCCCACGAGCCCATACGTACTCATGATTGAAGGGAAAGGAAGCAGCTTCTGTTGTGATGGAGCACCCTTAGGTAGAAGAAGCCTGACTTTCTCTCCGTGACGTTCTTACAGTCATAGGAGACCGGGATCTACGGCTTAAAGTAGATTACGAACCACTACAAAATCCATGGCCCTGCCGGGATTCGAACCCGAAACTTGTGGCACCGAGCGCCAGACTCTCGGCCATTCAGGTCCCAAATTTGTAAATGCCAACGGCACGCGATGTTCCCAGGTAGGTGGGACCCAAGGTACCCACCCAAGTACCGACCGCGCCCAATGATGCTTGACTTCGGTGATCTAACGAGAACCGGTATATTCAGCATGGTATGGCCGTTGGATGTAAAAGCTATATAGATTAGAACATTTAGGGTACTTAAAAAAAAAGTACAAACAATAAATCTCCATAACCACACCTGTCAGAAGCTCACTTGCCTTTTTGTTACATCGAAACTGGTATTTTTTAAACACGACACGTTTTGCATAAATCATACATGTTGACTGTTTTATTACAGTGTCAATGATCCATGGAAATTTTCCATTTGGAATCGAGTATGACTGAAACATTCTTAAAAAAAATCCTCCGATAACTCATTGTTTTGTATGGAATATAATAGAACATTACAAAATGTTTCTATAAATGAATTGTACTCATTAATTTCCCTAGTTACTTTTTTTAATGATCTTTTATTTTAATATTCGCTTTCATTGTAATTCTTTATAAAAGTGTAAAAAAATTGATTTGAAATTTTACTTAATTTATTTATATTTTCGACATCTTATAATTAATTTTTGCTTGTAATAAATTTATGATTCTCCAAAAAAACAAAAATTAAAGCACTTTTACAGCAAATATTCAAAAATATGAAACTTGTAAAATTTATTGCACTAATAATTGCAAAAAATTATAAAATTATTAAAATATAAAAAAAATTACACTTTCACTCGTTGTTTAATTTTATTCTTATTACATTTGACGAGACTCTTTTAGGGTGACAGCACACCCATAGAAGATTAGCACTTCGAGCATGTTTAACACTTTTTTGAAATCTGAAACTTAAAAAATATATTATAGAAATGCAAACGGTTGGAAAAAAAAAAGGGTGAAAGCATTTAGACGGACCATATGTGGGCAGGTATTTAGACGAAACACATACACTCAAGCCAAAACATTATGACCACCCCCTACATTTTACAATGAACTCGCCTGGATGACGTGGAATGCACGTGATCATGGAAGTTGAAATTATGTCCAACGTAGAAAGGTGGGCCAACTCGTTAAAAAATGTTTTGGGTCTTGAGTGTATATTTGAAAAAAACGTAGAAATGAAAAAAAACAAAAAACATGGTGGATACTTGGAGATGAACACAAGACAGAAGCGCAGAAAGACCAAAATCCGAAGACTTCCCCAAAATTGGAACTCACACAGAAGGAGCAGAGGTTATCGGTGAAAATGATGGATGGAATCACGGAACCACAGTGTGATGACAGCCAAAACTTCAAGGAAGCACTCCGCGGCCAACCAAAACTTTTAATTTCTTATGATATTAGTTTTTGTTCCAAATTGTTTACAATTCTGTCAGACTTTGCTTAGCAACCCTGGAAGCTGCTGAATAAAATAGTCAAATATCAAATTCATTTAATAAATAATTAAAGTCATGAGTTTTTTGGCTTCATTTTATTACTAAATATTTTAAAATGTTTAAGCTTAGCCAAAGAACACAGGCCAAGAACAAAATATAAAAGTTATGCATCTTGATTATTTAGTTCTGTTCTTGTATGAATTTTCCCCATTGTTCAGCTTCTGTAAAAAGTAATTATGCAAAACTTTCCGCCTCCATCGTGAGTCCATTCATTTCACCCACATCATTCACAAACTGTATAGGGGCGTCAGCTCTAGGCACAGTCAGTAGTAGCGAATAGTTATAAAAAATAATCAATAAAAGTGTTTTGGTAGCTGTCTTGCATGTCGTGGAAAATTAAAAATCGGATAAAGTTCATAAATAATACTTTTAAATCTGCTATTAATTATAGCACTTGTTCTCAAAATTTTGAAGTCTGGTTCCTTTAAAAACCTATAAATAATCGCAAGCATACTCAAAAAATAAGTATCCGATACTAATGCCTCACGGTTTTATATCCAGATGGTCAACTCCAAAAAACAAAAAACATTGAAATTGAAATTCATATAGACGCTAGTTCTCTTAATAGTCACCCATGGAACCTACACTCTCTGAAATCTTTGATGCATTATTGCTGTTTGGTGACTTTTTTGTAAATAAAGAAGAAAAAAAAAAAAAAGCATCCAAAAGGTTAGTAGTTTTTATGGAAAGCTGTCTTTGAATGGGAAAACAGACAAGAAAAAGTGTTACGATATTTATTTTCATTTCAAAATAATTAATTTTTAAACAACAGCATACATCCGAATATAAAAAACAAGAATGTTGATTTCTTCACAAAATTTAGGTAATTTAAAGATATAAATAGATAGATTTAAATTGGATATAAATGGATGTAGACAGAAAAGAAAGCCACAATGAAAAACGGGAGAATTGAAATAACAGATTAGTAATGGTTGCATAATGGGCAAAACTACAGCCAGAAATTCCACCTCAAGTGGTAATTCAAGCTTTAAAAATATTGCATCAGTAACTGTATGGATGATACCAAGAACGATTTTGTATATGAAGGCATATATTCTAGTACGAAAAGCATTTAAAATAATGATGACATGTAACCCTATGTTTTAATGAATGAATGAATTTGACCAATTATTCGGTAACTCGAATTATAACGCTGATCTTGATTTATGTGATTTTTTTTTTTTTTTTTTTTGCAATAGTTTTATTCAAAAAAGAAAGTTAATTATTAAAGTAATTTGTTTAATAATGTACAGTTTGGTACTTTTTTAATTTGGCTAGATTCGATTTTTCATTTCGACGAAGTAGCAGTTTTTTTTTCCTTCTAATACAGCTGGTAAATTGGTCTTTCGCCATAAGGGCTTTGCACCGATGTTATTTACACTACCCAGGAGGCGCGTGTAACTTGATGGTAAAAACGCGGAGTTTTTCTAGGGCTTAAGGTGGATCCCGAACCACTTTTTCATTTTGAACGAGAGCGCTAGCCATTCTTCCATCAGGCCCCACCAGTAATATAAATCCTTTTCGAAAAATAAACAACTTATTTTCATAAAACTATTAACATATTTCCTTAAAAACATTTTCATAAAATAGAGAAATAAAACATTCTACGATAGATTTAGCGATATTTAGCAGATTTTATCACTTGCAGCTAACTAACAAAAATTATCTACATTTTTTAAAGATTAAGTGATCCATGTATAAGTCGATCCCATTAATTTAGCATTTAGAGTTTCTGAAAATTCTCGGCTCATACACAGTCTCTAAAATATTGAATATGTCTGAATATAAAACATATTCAATATGTTGTCATGGAATGCAAATCTCTCAAAAGTAAAATATATTTAATTAATATATTAATGTGTCATTTATAATTTAAAAGTTTAGAAATAACTTGAGATAATATTCACATTAGGAATTAAAAAAATATTGATACAATTTTTAAAATAAATATTTTATTCATACCTTTACATTTCCAAGTATAAGTTGAATATTTTTTTGACCTTTTTAAAGCTTCGCTACGTGAATCGGCTTATATTCGGGTCCTATAAGCTGGGAGCAGTGATAAATCATCAAATATCACTAAATAAAGCAAGTTTTTACTTCTTAAATTTATTAAAAATCTAATGTTAAATAAAATAAGTTTTGCGTTATATAAAAATGATTTTTTTTTTCATTTTCGAAATGGTTTATATTGCTGATTTGTTGCATCGTTGCCAAATCGAAAAATATAATGTTGATGAAATTTGAGCATGCCAGACAGAAAGGTACCAAAACACACATCAGAAAAATAATAGAATACTGCAAATAATAAACTTTACAGTAAATTTTGCTTTTTTAATATATACTAACACACGGATTTTGAACTTTGGTAGATTTTTCGAAGAAAAAAACACACTATCGGATGGATCGGTTTATATTCGGAAATATGATGTATTTATATAATTTAAGAGAATTTGTATTTAAACACATTACTTATATGTTATTATAAAGTATAAAATTTGTATTTTTATAGTAAATAAATCTAAAAAAATAAATCTGTAAAATGAAAGCTTTTCTTTAAATTTATTAACTTTACTTTGTGCATAGCCAAATAGTCATGAACTAATTATGCTTTTTTAATTAAATAAAAAACTATTTTTTCTACCAGACAGCGGCTCTCAAAAGTATAAAAAAACACTGATTTGCTCCAGGGTCTTCATTAAGTTTTTATTAAAATATAGAAGAAATTCTTATTGTTTTGTCTGCATTATTTTTCAATTTACTTTACAAATAAACATTTCTTAAAAACTATTGCTTACAGATTAAAAAAAAAAAAAAACTATAAAAAAATATATTGGGGTATTTATATACATAAATAGGCTTCTATAAAATGATTGCTAATCTAGCTAATTTATATTATTTGAAATGAGTGTCTTATCTCCAACCATAATTCTGCACTGTATTTTTACCTAATAAAATTTGAATAAACGAAAAAAAATGTTTTAATTTCTGTGACTAAATATATCTAGTTTATATCAGAAAATATTATTATACTTCTAATAGAAAATAATTTTTTGAATAATTTATAATTTTTTCGTGTAATTTTTAATTTTTAATTTTTTTTGTAATGCACCATATTCGTTTATAATTTTGTTAAATTAAATAATCCTTTTTATGTTCATATAAATACTAATCATATAAATATAATCATCATATAAATACTAATATTTTTATGGACGAATATATATATAATTAAAACAGATAAAATAAATGTATGCATTAAAACATATAAAATACATATTTATACATATTTTACATATAAAATACATATTTTAATATACAACAAAATATATGTAATTTGTATATTGAAAATAACGCAATACTTACATAATATTATTGCTATAATCCTTGTCAATATTTTGTATTTTTCTTACGCATTTAAAAATAAAATATTTAAACTATCCAAAAAAGGTTAAATTAAGAGAGAAACCTTTTCAGATTCTAAAAAGAAAGCAACCAAAGCTTCTGTAAATATCTTCATCCTGTTCATTGAAAGAACGTATAATAAAAATACTCCATCATATGTGCAAGATTTTGTTAAGAAAAATAAACGATATTGAAATCTTTTTCAAAAATCTAGCAAAATTTTTTATCTTTATGTTCTTTGAAAGGAAAAGAGACGTAAATGTCAATGTCACAAAGAAGTTTTAATTTAAGATCAATAGGCAGAAAGATTTTTTGACTTTTTCGTTTTAAAGCAATCACAAAATTAAAAATATAAAAAGCGAGGTTTGAAAACAGTAAAATAAGGAATGGGAATATTTAAAGAAGATTGGTTGTACTCACAAAAAGAAACAATGTAACATTTTCAACAATATTGAGTAAAGAGATTTATTCTTAAGGTGCATTTCAATTTGTTCACATTTGTAGTGTGTCATGTTTGTTTTTAATTAACAGAGACACACGTGCACACACATTCAGGGCGTTATCAAAATAATGGAAACACCACAGATTTATAAAGATTCCTTTATTAGTATTTTGTAGGACCTCCTCTGGCATGTAATGCAACTTGAAGTCGCCTAGAATCGATTCATACAAGTGCTGAATAGACTTAAAAGGAATATTGTACCATTCTTCATGGATTTATTGTGAAAGTTCTGGGAGAGAGGCCGGTGGAGGATATCGATTCCGTATTGAACGCTCTAAAATATACCATAACGGTTCAATGATATTGAAGTCGGGTGACTGCGGGCCAAGGCAGATGTTCAACTTCATCCTCGTGTTCATCAAGCTATGATTGAACAGGTCCCACTGCATGGGTGGGTGCATTATCATCCTAGAAAATTCCATCTCCTGCAGGAAACAAAGTTTGCATCATAGGAGGGACCGGGTCAACTAAAATTTCTCTATACTTCTCCTTATTGATCCTTCCTTTCTGAGTTACGATTGGTCCAGCAGAAAACCACGACACGGCTGCCCATATCATGACAGATCCACCTTTTTCGTACTTGACAGTTGAAAAGAGACAATCACGATAATACGCTTGTGCAGGTATCCTCCAAAACGTACACCTATCCTGCTGTAAATAAAAGTGTGAAAGACGATTCGTCAGACAAAATTACTTTCTTCCACTTATCAATCGAGTAGGCTTTGTGAGGGGGCACCATCGTAGACGACGTTTGTCATTAATATATGTTACAAGTGGCTTTGAAATTGCTGCTCTGGCGTAAAAGACGTGTTTATGAAGGTGTTTTCTAACTTAATGATCCTGACAATGGGGAATCCAGATGTTATTTGAATTTGAGGTCACTTTTGCTGCAGTTGTTCGCTTTTTAGACATCACAATCCGCTTCCATACGTGTCGGTCTCTTTCACTGAGCTTATCTTTCCGTCCACTCTTTTGTTTTGCCGAGCTTGTCTTGCAACGCTGTGTGTATGATGTCATGATTATAGACGTCGTACCTGTAAAAATGCCCAAAAGTTGGGATGTTTCGGTTACACTTGCTCCAGCTAAACACCCTTAAATTTGGCCTCTTTTTGAAAATCTGAAATAAATCCAAGACTTACAGAACTTCAATAAAGCTACCACATACTACCAGAATGCCCTTGTATATATATATATATATATATATATATATATATATATATATATATACTATTTTTGGTCTGTTATTATATCGTTTCGGTCTGTTATTATATCGTTTCAACTACCGATCAGAGTGTCATGAAAACATGCTTGTGCATTGGCTGATACAAAGAACTGCCACTTTACAGTTATGTTAAAGATGCTTTATCGAATGTAAGATTCCTTAATGCCAGATGGTCTAAGAGAAAGCTTAAAAATCGAATTAAAAAATTAATAAATAAAAGATTTTGTCTTCTCTTATTAATATAAAGCTAAAAAACATGAATTCTTGCTGGAAATGAAGCATCCTATGACTCGTTTCGAAAATTGATCCTAGTCCTGTAGTAACTCTCTGCTTTAAGGACCTACCTGATTCTCAGAAGTGGAAGATGCTGATTATCTTCAGAGAGCATCCCAAACAAGCTCTAAAGAGTTTAAGTCCGGAGATTTGCCTGAAAAAAATTATACCGCATATAACTTTTCAGATAATCATCTATCATATTATCTCTATGTTAAGGTGGGTTGTCGTACATTATAGAGCCCAAAAATCAAAACCGCTAATGGATGACCCACATGTCATACTGCATAGATTCAGACTAGTCAACATCTTACAATGTTCAACACTGGAAATAAAAAATTTTGCACTTTACACTGGTCAACATTTTCGTGAAGGTGATCTATTCTCTGTTATCATTAATATTACATTCCGTTGACAGTTGCATAAAATGCCATTGTTTAGACTAGTGTAAGTAGTACAATGACTGGACATCTTATCAATGGAGTTGCTATTCTCTTTACGGATGAGAATCTCTCCAGTGTCATATGTAATCATCAGCACCCGAAGATAGAGGTAGGGATATGATTTCATCCTACTAAAGCCAGTGAAAGATAATTTTATGCTGATCCTGGTGTACTCGTACTTAGATCTTAGGATGAAGGTATGAACTAGGATCCAGATTTTCTGTAGAGGTCCGAGATACTATAGTCAGAAGATGCATTGCCCTCTTGGTGCATTGGTGAATAATTTTTTTATTATCAATAATGCAGGATTTAAGCTGCTAAGGAACCTCTAGAAAGAGAAAATATTACCAGAATAGAATTTCCAGAATATAACCTCATTAAACTACTATACAAATCTGTGATGCTGTGCGAAGATATTATTCGGCACAATTATATCATATTTCCCAAAACTGAAACAGATGCTCTTTGTAGAATGGGTATTCGTACTTCTCCATCTAGATAATCTGGTACTGAGCATTGGGAGACGGTTCCTAGAGACCATTGTAGTTAAAAAAAAAATTCATTTACTAAGAGACACCAGTTTTTTGTTATCGCTTATAGTCAGGCAAGCGTTTATATACCAACACTTCTCTTTCGATGAAGCATTTTCTGTAACTCCAGAGAGAGGTAGGAACATGATTTTATCCCACTAACACCAGTGAAAAATGATGTTATATTGATCCTGGAGTACTAGTAAGTAGAGGCCTTATGATGAAGGAGTGGACTGGCATACTGCATGTGTTATATGTATTTATATGTTAGTATGCTTCTTTATAGAAAAACAAATAATGTCCTTTATATTTAAAAAATTGTAGTCGTTGCTTGAGAGTTGCACGCTAGGGTATATATATATATTGATATTATAGGATACATCAATTACATAGACGTGCGTCATCGAAGAGCTAAAATAGTAAACTAAAACTAAAAATGTAAAATCCTTTTCATTTGCTTGTAGTTTTTTTTTTTTTTTTTTTTCATCTTTATAATTTTTAAATATATTTTTACTGAATTTATGATAATAAATGAGCTTTTATTTAAATATAACCACATTTTCTTAATTTTTTTTTTGTCTTTTTAAAAATTCACATAAAAGTGTGAATTGTATGAATTCATTGTTTGAATTCACAGAATTGCAACGGAAAAGAAAAGAAACGGAATACAAATGAAAAAGTAGATAATTACTAAATATATTTGCCATTTATCCCGGAAAAAATTGCAGTTATAATGTTAAAAATTCTGTACATCTTAATTAGTGTTAAAAGGATAGCATACACAAATTAATAAAATAAGAATAAAAAAAACTAGATGGTGCCAAATATAAATTACAAAATAACTTTTTATTTATTTTAGACACCAAAATTCTGTTTACAGAAAAAATATGTTACATAAATAAAGACTATATTTTTGTGTTGTCGTTCAAATACACTGTCTAAACTGAGGTTGTGTATCGTAAATTAAATATGTATGTACTGTACATAGGAAAGAATATCTGTGAGTTTAAAAGATATAAAAATATCCTTTTTATTGTGTGTATGAAAGTTAAAAGAAAGATATCATTTTCAGATTGACTAAAATATTTAGTTTCGAATTCCTCAGAAAATATTTCTATTTTTTTATTTTTTTTACATCGTCTCTCGTTGCAATATCTTTGTGTATTCTGGTGAAGCTTCAAAATTTTTACGCATCGCCTTTCCTTTAAAAGAAGAAGAAGAAGAAGATTGTCGCGTATCTTTGTTCCTCTCCGCGAATTGAATTGAAATCCATTGAAAAAACAAAGATCCGAAACATCTGTTTTTCTTTAACTTTCCCTCAATCATACACCGCACCCCCCACCCTATCCTCAAAGTATATACCCTCTCTTTCAATATGATATCAAATACTTCAAAAAAAACATCTTTTTTTTTTTTAAGGGCTCTATTTTCTTCTCTTCTTCTGCTACAAATTTCGTTTTATTTCCCTTCCTTTTGCTTTTAATCTTCTATTGAAGGCATAATAGTAAAATCTTTTTTAATATTATTATTTTTTGTGTGTGTGTTTTAACAAAACGCTCGGCTGTCTTTCACTTTAAAGTAATAAAATGAAAGACCAGTGTTAACACACGAAGTGATTTGTTTCGGATTTATATGTATTATAACTTTCTTCGTAAAATCTGTCAAGAAGAAATATACAGGGTTATTATAATTAAAGTCCCAGTTTCAAAATGCTGTAAAAAAGAACCACTCCTTACAATGAGTTCCAATTTGAACTGCAGAAGGAGAGTGAAACGGTATGACATAAAAAAAAAATTCCAAAAGAAGTTTCACCGATTTTTCCCATCCAATTGGGCATGACTTTGCCATGGTGGATGGGCTTTCCACTAACAGTGTCACAACTGTTGAATGACTTGGAAGTCATTTTTCCGTCAAAAAGACCGAAACAATCAAGCACATTGAACACTGCAATTGGTTTAATGTGCAACTCATGCTAAATATGTTGTCATTTCAACTCAAACTATCCCTGACAGCCGAAGTCACTTTCTTTAGGCCTCTTATAGCGCCCTCTATTAATACAGTTTGGAACTGTTTTTGATGCTTTCTTAATTCTTTTTGAATTCTTCTTCGAATTCTTTCTTAATTATTTTTGAATTCTTCTTTAAATTCTTTCTTGATTCTTCTTCGAATTATTCTTAATTATTTTTGAATTCCTCTTCGAATTCTTTATTAATTCTCCTTCGAATTCTTCCTTAATTATTTTTGAATTCTTCGAATACTTTCTTAAATCTTATTCTTTCTTAAAAAATCTCTCTCCAACGAGGTTTCACTAAAAGCTAAAAATGAAACATAATCTATTACCACAAATAAAAATTTTAAATATTACAAAGGAGATTATGGTGTAATGATAGCAAAATGTGCTGCTAAAATCGTTTACTAATCCCTTAATTAAATTTTTAATCCTTTTTACAACTTCAAATTCCCTTCACTGCCACAGTTTTTTTTTTCTCACAGACTTAAATAGCATATCATTAGTTTAATAAAATTTCTTGTTTCTTTTACTTTTGTGTTTATTCCACTAAACATCGTTTCAATGTTTGGTTTTCTGGTGTTTAAAAAACTCAAGTATCAGGTATTTTTTATGCAACGTTTTATTAATATCGATTTCCAGAATCGCTCTTGGTTATACCTTATAAAAATGGCATTTATCAATTTTGAAAAACAGAAATTTAATGTTAAAATATCCATTCGTGGAAAGAAACATTCTATTGCAAGTCATTTTGATTTCAGAAACTTTAAGTGTAAATATTGAATTGTTTAACATGAAAAAGAATTTACGTCGCCTGGGCTATGCATTTCAGCCAATAGCTCGAAAAAGAAAAGATTTTTTTTAGACTTTCGCTGAAGAACAGAAATGGAAAATCGATGAATCTGATTTTTCCTTTTATGCCCTGCCTTACTTAAAACGATTTCTTGCAAGAACTACAATCGTTACACTCCATCTCGATCCTAACACTGTTAGTAAACTTTGATGTTGGAGAGAAAATGGTATGGTGGCTTGGACATAAACTCACTGAACAGAGGATAGGAAGACGATGCAACTCTATATCCACTTATTCTACAGACTTGAATGGAACAAGGAATCAATTCTTATTTTATAATTAGATCTAATAATTACTTTTTTTTTTATTTTTCGAGTTTTTACATTACTCTTTTTATTGCATGGCTTTTAGAATTCTGTATTAAAATAGGACCAAATCATAAGCCCCGATCATAAGCCCATCTAATGTATATATAGTGTTTCCACGTTCTAGTTCTGCAAATGGTTGATTTCAGGTTTTCAACAATATGTACAATTTTATTACTATAATTACTGAAATATTTACCAAAAAGTCTTGATGCCAATTCATGTCAATTGTCCTACGTGTTGTCCTTTTGTTAGATGCTCAGCATAAACTATACCTGTCATTAGGTCGATGTCTACTGCATATCTGCTCCAATTTGTTAGAATTCATTCTAAATGCTTCTTCAAATTTCTTCTTAATTATTTTTTTCTTAATCGTTTTTAAAATCTTCTTCTAATGTTTTTCTTAATTCTTTTTGAATTCTTTGTCGAACTCTTTATTAATTCTCTTTGATTTCTTTTCGAATATTTTTAATTTTTTTTTCTTAATTCTTTTTGAATTGTTCTTCGAAATTTTTCTTAATTGTTTTTGAATTCTTCTTGAAATTCTTTTTTAAAATTCCTCTCTGCAAAGATTTCCATAAACGTGACATACACTCTCAAGCTATCTAATTTGTTTGCAATTGTATTAAGGATATTTATATTTAATGTGTCAGCTTGTACCTTTAAAAGAATAGAATTGAGTTGATGCCTTAAAATGTATGCTCACTGATGCTGCTGTGTCTCAATTCATCTTAAGAATAGAAATAAGAGTATATTCAAGAGTAACTCAGATTGAAGATTTATATGAAAGAAAATTCTGAAAATTTCACTGGTTCAAGCCGATAATATACAATTTGTCATTATAGGCAACGAATCTCTTCATTTAGTAATGGGAGAAAGAATTTTGGACTGCAGTGCGTGCACATTTTATCACGGCGTTGTTATTTGTTAGTTCTTTCTATTCAAATTATTTCATATTTTTAGAAATACCTTATTGGAAAACAGATTTTGTAATTTATTTAAAAATTGCTTCATAATTGTCTCGCAAAAAAAGAAAGCGTATTTTAAATGTCATCTCTAACAAATGGGCTGTTTGTAAGGAATTTCAAGGTTTTCTACAAGAAGCAGAGGTGCTATTTCCGTTAAATGTTTTTGATTTTCAACCACTAAACCCTGTTCAGATTTGTAATAGTCTATATTACTCTACTTATTACATTACAATCCTGCCTGATTAAATGTATGTTGCAAAACACTTAAATAAATTTTAAAAAAAACAGCTGAAAATGCAAATAATTTCTTCATCGTGCCCATTTAAATGTATGCTGCAAAACACTTAAATGGGTTAAAGAAACAGGTAAAAACACAAATAATTTCTTCAATATGAACTACACAACTTATATATAACATTCTTTGTAACTTTGTATATAATTCATATATATTTAAACCATTTAATATTGTCTGGAGTATAAAAACAAAAGTTTAAAATTTTTATTTTTGTTTAAATTTGAAATTCTTCATACAAGTGATACAAATATATTTCTGTAGAGGAAATGAAATACTGAATATTTTAAATTAAACATTTGTATACCTAAAATTACTCTTTTTCGTAATAATTTTTTTTTTTTTTTAAGGGAGGAGCACAAAATGCTCAACTTTTAGAATTAAAAAAATAAGATTGCTTTTTGCCAGAAAGAAACATTCTTCATTCAGACATACAATTAACTAATTTCTTCCCAGATCTTTCCAATTAATAGTGAAATTGCGAAACACGCACTACTATCTTTCACAGCGCACTGAAATTAATTATAGAAGCGACGGCTAATTTCTTGCAAACTAATTTTAAAAATTAGTGTTCTTTTTTTTCCTTCAACGAATAGAATTAGATAATTACCAGCTTATAAGGTTCAGAAGACAACTTTTTAACGACTTGTTAAATTTCAACTGAGAAGCTTCAAACTTTCTATGTTTGTTCCGCCAGAATGAGTTTGATAACTAATTGAGGGATGCTGTTGGTTTTAATCCGATTGGCGTCAAATAATAAATTATTATCATTTAAAATATCTATATGAAAAAATTATAAAAAATTATATATATAATATATATATATATATATATATATATATATATATATATATATATAATATATATTTCTCATGAAAAGAGGTTTGGCATTTTATTCCCGTGAGAGAGGAATTATTTTATTTGACAAGTATATAATAACCCATCACTCAAATTTGGCAGCAGACAAAAAGTATTGTGGGTAGTTGCATTACAAGCAATTAGAGTTTTGCACTAATGAAAACAACCTGTCACTCAAATCTGATAGCAGATATTATGTATCATGTTCAATGAGACTCAGAAAATTAGCGAATGGCTGTACGCCCTTTACAGATCAAAACAACTACAGAACGAATATGAACTACATCATGAGTTGTTCCATCGTGATTGGTGATAGACCAAGAGCTGAGGAATGTCTACTCCTATGTGAAGTGAGGGAAGCTGACACCCCTCTTGAAGGATAAAAGGAGTTAAAACAGTAAAAGGAGTTTTCTGATGAAGAAGAGAGAGAGTTCTGCGACGAGTAAACCAAAGGTGTTGTTTTTCGTTTTTTATCCTCTGAAATGACTGAATAGACTGGATATTCCACCTGTTTCTAGAGTGAACCATGTTTTGTCATGTACCATACCGTGTGATAAGTAAGGTCTGATGTCAGGTAATTAGCTTCGGTCAGAGCAGGCAATTAGCTTCGACGTAGACTCGAGAACTCTGAAAAATTATCCGACCTTGACGTGAACTGTAGTGATTTATTTAATAGTGCACTTCTATTCAAATTTTATTTTATTTTTTAATTTATTTATATAATACCCCAGTGTGCATTATTTGCATATATATACATATAGGATATATATATATATATATATATATGCATGTAAATAAAAATTAAAAGTTTTCCCCTGAACCTGAAATTGACCCTCTTCTTGAAGTCATTATAGGTGTAATATAAGTGAGACGTTACCATATCAATAAAAAGAAATTAAACATGACCTAAAGATATACAACATTCCAAAAGGGAATATGTTAACCTTTGATATGTTTAGTCCTTGCAAAAAAAAAATATAAAATTAGATACATGATGGCTGCATACTTCAAAAAGCTATAAATATTTATTTTATTGCACAGGTGGATCCAAAATTCCCACAAATAAATCACATACTCTGTTTTAGTAATAAAATATAAAAATAAATCAACTTAATTAAGAAATTACGTAAACGTAGGATAATATTATTCCGAAACTTTAATTCTATTTTTGAATATCATAAACAGGAAATTTACTTACCCATCAAATAAAAAATTCATATTGGAGCAATTTGCTTAAGAGAGAACAAACATTAGTTTTCTTTTAAAAATAGGTTTAATCTCCAAGCAGTTTGAAAAGGGCAACATAATTCCGCTGTAATGATTTCAAGAAGCACTTAAGGTTACTATACCCAACATTACATTTTCATTAAGATAATGGAAAGAATTTTGTCACGTACGTATCTTTCTACAATGAGGTTTTTTAGGATATAAAAAAGGAGATTTTCCTGACGTACCGATATGATTTGTTTCAGTGAAAACGTGCTGTGTATGCTGACTTTTTGAGACTTAGTGTATTTATAACTGAAGGGAAACGATGAAAAGTTTACATTTTATAACAAAATGTCTTATGTACGTGATATGATTAAAATACAAATGGAATCACTTTTAAGCTCATACCATCCCCATAATTATGATGCATAAGAAAGAGGAAACCTGAAAGCTCATTATAAAAATTTTGTGAGGGTAACTATTTGTATCCATGAAAAATTATAAGCTTCAAGAAAATGAAGCACATTAAAATCTTTACTGCAGTAAAAATGGAATATCTTTAATTTAAATGTGAATAAGGAAACTGGAATAAATGTTTATGCTGGCTTTTTATTGGGATCTTAAGTATTAAAACAATGCAATTTTTAATATTGTATACATAAATAAATATATTTTCTATTTATTAATATGAAATGAATTCAAGTCAACTATTAGCATTTGAGTTATCCATAAAGGTGTTTTAAAATAATTCTTAATGGAGCTTTCATTAAAACATATATTCTAGTATTACGTATTTTAGTGAATAATAATGATGCAAAATGTAAATACATAGTAATACAACATAAATATTAAAAATAAAATGCTGTAAATACACACATAAATGTACAAAAATAACTTGAAAATGTTTTCACCTTGAGACTCAGACTTACAGTAAAAACTTTTATTAACAAGACTTTTTATTAACATTTTTTTTTTTCCTTCACAACTACATAAATGCAAAAATTGATATTATTTATATAGTCATGCTTATATATAGTTTTAGAATTTCATTTTATAACAAAATTAAAATACAGAATATTAAAATTTACCTTTCAATTTATACAATTTTCTTCAAATACAAATATAATAACTTTGAATAACTAGCCCGAAAACTTTCTTTTAAAATATCTCCGAAAAACTGAGTTTATGAAAAAAGAATGCTTACAAAAATATCAGTAAATTTAATTTAAATAATAGGTTTGATAGTGGGTCCTGATAGGCGAGTGACCGGCTCTCGGTGCCACAGTTTTTGGGTTCGAGTGCCGGTGGTACCATGCAGAGTCAGTGGTTGGGAATAAAAAAAAAAGGTCGGTCAATATGACTGTAGAGCTTTGGACGTAGGACTGATAACATTACTCAGCAAAAAAAAAAAAAAAAAAAAACATCTCCTGTCTCGAAATCTGACAACAGACAGACGGCATTGGACCACCATGGACCTGTTGCGCCAATGAAAAGAAAAATAATAGGTTTGATATAAAATAATTAATACACAACGTTTACAAGGTATATAAAAATACATATTCAATTCAGAATGACTCTTAAGGTAATTATGTATTTCACCACTTTTATCTAACAAATCAGATCTGAGTCTCATGATAGGTCTACTGATCTTTCTATCAAACTTAAATCTTAGAACTTAAATTCTCTTAACTTAACTCTCTTCTCTGAACTTAAGTTATCTTTCTCTTAGAACTTAAATTTATAAATATAAGTGATGGTAAAATGAAACATTTTCATAAAAATTTCACGTTAATTGAAAACAGTTATCAATGGTCATGTTAATTGTCAACAGTTTCATTTTTATAAAATTTTCATGTTAATTAATTTTCAACTCTTGATACAGTTTTCGAGGGCTATTTGATTTTATGTCATAATTCTGGTAAAACTACATTAGTTCCAATAACTAATAGATATAAGTGCCACAAACTTCTTTTAATTAATCCCATTTAAAATTAAACTAATTAGGGTAAGAGACTTCTCTGCCTTACTTCTCTAGAGGACTAATTACTAAAGAGAGCATATTTTTAATGTAGAGACCTGTTTGAAGATACACGTTTACACACATATCACACATTGGCATATTTTAAAATCCATTATTATTTAATATTAGTTTATTTTTAATAAATCTCAAGTTAATTTTGTGGCTTCTGTTTTATCATTATTTGTTTCTTAATAGTGAAATATACAAAATAGAAATCGTTTTTATATTACAATAATCTTACCTAATAAATTTTATTAGTATAATTATTATTATATAACATTCTTTTTTTTTTTTAATGTAACTTTTTTTATGTGAAAAACATAGGTAATTCTTTAGTTACTTATATGCTTAAAATTAAACAAAAGTATTTAAGGATCAAAATCATGGAAAACGTTTGTATTTGTGTAGTAATGTCCCTGGGTTTTGACATTAACATCCACACATAATTTTTAATTATGGTTGGTGCATATCTTTTAATTGCCCTTGTCATTTTTTGCTATATGTGTAAGATTTCAATAAGATTTAAATGCTCTAAGTTGATACGGATAATGTTATTCATAGGATTGGAGAAAGCTCTAAAACATTTTTAAAAATAAATAAATAAACATGCACAAAAGACCAAAATATCAAGCATGGTTGTACTTATTTTGTTTAGACATGACCTTATAATTTTCGTATTATTAGTACAGTTAACAGGAAAAGGTACTATCTATAATTGAAATATTATAAGCTCAATAAGTTTTAAATTTTAATTAATAACTCTAACAGGTTTAGATTGAAAACTTTTTAAATTTACCAAGTCTTTTTTTTTTCATTTCTTGCTATCTGTGTAAAGTTTTATGAAGCGATTTTTCTAAAATGCTGCAAATATCGTAATTTTTAGACCCTGTTGATTTGAATTATTCTTTGCATTTTTTTTTTTATTTTTTGTTAGAAATTCGTGATTATTCTTTTATTATGCTTAATGACTTTACAGAATAAAATTTTAGGTCTAACTTAATTTATTTGGTGGAGTAAAAAAAGTATTCCTATGAAATATTTTGTAATTATTTTTAAACACTTTAAGATAGTATTTTTATATCTTAATATATAATGCTTGAAAAGTTATTTAGTTCACGTTAAAATATATTATTAAAAATATATATTAAATATTAAATATATAAATTAATTTATAAAATATATCATTATATATACTATTAAATATTCTATAATTATTTTCTAAATACTTTAAGATAGTCTTTTATATCTTAATATATAATGTTTGAAAATTTATTTAGTTCACTTTAAAATTTAAACAAATTAAATTCATCAAAAATTTTAATTTTATCTGTTTCAAAATATTCGACTTATCTTTGACAACATTATGATCAGGTATCGAATTGCAACAGTTCCTACATTATTTAATATGTTAATGTCATTTCAAATCTAATTAAATTTTTGAAGATATTTTACACTTCTGGAATGTTTTTATTAAATTATATCGAAAGACGGAGACAGTAATTTTATCTAAAGAGTTATCCATTCGAAAAGTTAGAAATGCATCAATTGAATATCTTAAAATTTTACTTAAATTTACTTCATTTAAATATCTCAATTTTTTTAATATCTGAACAAAAATTCTTAACATAATGAAATGATTAAAAAAAAATTGTTTCAAAATCTTTCTAAAGGTTAATATTTATTATTAGAGCAAATGCATTAATTAACCGATTTTATTATTAAATATGATTTCAGTTAATGTGAAATGATAAGCAAAATGAATTCATCACTAAATATTAAAATATTTTCAGAAATTATTTGACTTAAATTCGAAAAATCCATGAATTAATTATATTTTAATTTCGAAGTATAAATTTATTTTATTTTTATACTATCTGATTCCATTTTAATTATTTAATGCAAATGTAAATTTATAATTATGATTTTCCATTTGCATAAATAGAAAATAAATGCAAAGATAAACTGCATATATCACATTGAAAAAAATAAGCGAAGTTTCATTAAATAAAAAATATGTTTTAACTCATGTATATTCATTTTAATTAATTTTTAAACTTACATTAAAAACGGCATTAAACATTCATTTTAAAGAAAGTTTACCTGTAAAATATATGCACATTTTTTTTACGAAAGCAAAATTAATTAAATTTCTGATTTCTATACGTCTCTTCGAAGTAAGCATAGATTTATGTTTTAAAATATTTACATTTTATTTAGTAGATTATTAATTTTATTATATTTTTGTAAATAGTGTGTACAAGTTCGCTAATTAATAGTGATTTTTATTTGAATATGGTAACAAATCAATTTAAATGCACCAAAATATGAATAGTAAATTTATAAAAAATCAACAAACAACAATTTTTATCAACTTCTCTTAATAATTATACTTTATTATTTAACAGTCATATTACCTTTTTAAATTAAATTGTATGATTTTCTAAATGCTTTACATTTTAGAAGTAATATTCCATTAACGATGAAAGATAAAAATATTTATTTAAATGAAATTGTAAGTAATAAAATAATAATATTATCATTATAATTTACTAAAAATAATTAATAATAATATTAATAACAATAAATTATTAATATTTTTATAACTTCAAAATATTTAATACTAAATATTTTAAAGAAATGAAATATATGCTTTGTTTTTACTAATTTTGTAAAAGAGTATACTAAGGTAGAAAAGTTTTAAAGTACTAAAGATACTTAGGTTTAAGATACTTAGGTTACTTCAGATATTAAGGTTTTAAAAATGTTTAAGTTAATAATTGTCGCAACTTCACCGGAATCATGATTTAAATTAAGGCTTTCATCATTAGAAGAAAAGACCATTAGCATATAATATATATTATACAGACACACACACACAAATATATATATATATATATATATATATATATATATATATATATATATATATATATATATATATATATATTTGTGTGTGTGTGTATCTGTATAATATATATTATATGCTAATGGTCTTTTCTTCTAATGTTGAAAGCCTTAATTTAAATCATGATTCCGGTGAAGTTGGTGACAATTATTAACTTAAACATTTTTTAAAACCTTAATATCTGAAGTAACCTAAGTATCTTAAAAAACCTAAGTATCTTAGTACCTTAAAACTTTTACTTTACCTTACATGAAAGTATGAGTTACGAAGTGAATAAGAACGTACTACTGTGTCCAAAAGTAAGACCAATTTTCAATTTAAAATTCCCGGAACTTATGCAATTTCATTTTTTTTTTTTTTTTTTTTAGGTTGATGGCACTGTCCTTGACATTTGTGTAAAATTTTACGCCCAAATATTCATTAGTGTTTGAGTGACACTTGGTTTTGTGAGCCGCTAAAACTGATTCCGGCGATTTTTGAAATGTCTGAATTAACTTGAGCAAAGAACTTGCAGAACTTGAACTTTTGTTTGCGTAATAAATATTCGTGTGCAGAAAAGTATAGAATGTTCCAGAAGGCATTCAGTGAGCAAACTATATCGAAAAGAAATGTTTACGAGTGATGTAAATAGTTCAAAGAAGGCTGAGAACATGTTGAAGACGAAGAACCTCAACCGACGAAGCTCACGTCCAAAAATTAAAGATTTGGTGCTTGCAAACCGTCTATTTACAATTAGAGACCTTGCTGATGACTTTGAAATTTCAAAATTCCCTTTTAAAAGATGTTTTGGGCCTCAAACGTGTCAAATCTTGATTGGTACAGAAAACACTGAATGCGCCAGTTCACACTGCATTGATTCTTCGTGACGTTTTCGCCAAAATTGAAACCCATATCGTTCCACAACCACCGTATTCACCTGATCTAGCATCTTGCTACTTCTGGCTACTCCCTAAACTCAAAAAAAAAAAAAAAAAAAACTCTGGAGACCCCGTTTTGAGTCGATTGAAGCGACATTTCAAAAATCGCCGGAATCAGTTTTAGCATCTTACAAAACGAAGCGTAACTCAAGAACTAATGAATATTTTGACGTAAAATTTCACACAGATATGAAGGACAGTGTCAAAAACCTCAAAAAGAAAAAAAAATGAAATACCACATGCCCGGGAAATTTAAAATGAAAACTGAACTTACTTTTGGACGCAGTAGTATAAATGTTAAACTATGATGTCATAGTTTAACACATATTTATTTTTTACTTTTTATTTAACACTTCATCATTAACACTTTTTAACGATACTAAAATTAAAGGCCTCAACTGCAAAAAATATGATTTTTGATTACATTAAAAAAAGTATAATTTCATTGTTTTTAAATATGAACTAGATAAAGCATTATTAAAATTCTGCAATTAAAAATTCTATATTAAAAACTAAATTAGTATATTTTTATTGTTTTTATCTATGAACTAAATAAAAAATTAATAAAATTAATTTTTAAATGTTAAAAAGTATTACTTTAATTGTGTTAATTTTTAAGTCTTTTAAGTTTTAGGAAATGGTCACAGAAAAGCAGATATATCTATTTTTATCTGAGACATGCATATAAAGAAAAAAAAAAAGGTTAATAAATACAATTAAATTAATTTCAGAACGTTTTCCTCCTTTATTTGGTTTATTTGAAGTCGAGCTTAATGTAAATTCAATTAAAATACGTAATTTCATTGACAAGAAAAGTGACATTAAAGAACGATATATATTCCATTAAAAAATAATAAAGCATTTCACGTTGTTTTTTTTTTTTAAGGGCAAATATCTTAAAAGCAGTTAAATATCCATTTTATATTAAGATGTGAGACAATTTGCTTTCAATTTATATCATACTGCAGCGTAACTGTTTTTTTTTTGTGTTGTCAACCATGATGATTTTCACATATATAATTTTCTTTTACACAATGTAATTAAATACACTTTCACAATAATGTTGAAATTATTTATATTAAACAAATTCTTTTTTAAAGAAAATTTAAACTAGAAATACACTTATCAAAACCTAAGCTTAATACTAAGTAAATAATAATGATATCTCCATCCATCACATTCAAGTTTACGTCAATTCCTTCATTCCGGCCTTAGCCTTATCAAAAACTCTCTGTCAAAACTCTCTGTCTCTCTCTCTCTCATATATATGATATATGATCTTCATACCATAATACTCATACTCCTACACATATCCATACATCATATATATTTATACTCATATATATACATAAACTCACCCATCATACTCATATTCATAGCTCCTATATATATGCAACTCATTTAATATCATACTGCAGCTTAACATTTTGTTTTCTTATGTTGTCAACCTTGATTTTTTTACTTTTTTTTTTAAGCCATGTATATAAATGCGCTTTTACAATAATATTGTATTTATTTATATGAAACCAATTTCTTTCTTTAACGAAAGCTTAAACTAGAAAGACATATCAAAACCTAAGCCTAATACTAAGTAAAGAATAATGATAATCCCGTCAATGTATTGTTTTCATGCCAGACTTTCTCCATCCATCACATTCAAGCCTGCGTCAAATCCTTCATTCCTTAGCCTTATCAAAAACTCTGTCTCAAAACTCTCTTTCTCTCTCTCTCTCTCTATATATATATATATATATATGCTTCTCGTTTCACTATTTTTTAAACCTGCTTTCATCGTACCTTCTTCACATGAGAGGTTTACTGTTGATCGATATCAAACTTAAATTTCTTGCGAACCGAATTAGAATTGCAATTTATTCCGTAAATTAGATGTCTCGTCGACAGAATCTTCGAATTTGCTTTTAGAAAAATCTCTTTCGACGCGGAGTGAAACCGCAAAAAACCTGGAAAGTGCGAAAAAGCGCGCTGAGGCTTTTGCTACTGGCGTGTAATTTGGATTTAGATGAAAAAGATGTCCCGCTCAAGTTTGAAGCGAAAGTTTCGAATGTGAAGATGTGCCCGAAAATAAATAATAATGAAGGCATCCCGCGATTTTCCGATCTTTCATGTGTTACGTTTTTTCTTTCTGGGAAATACGCAGAAAAAAAGTTTAACGAAGTTCAATGAAATCGTATTTGCATGCAATTTTGTTAGCCGCCAGAGAAGATATATGAGTAATATTTAAGTAGGCATCACATTTTAGACACGTTGGTTCTTACCATATGTATGCAGGATGATAGGAAGTAAACCGAATTACCTGAAGAAAACAAGTACTAATTATGCTGTACAACTACGCAACTATTGAAAAACAGCTACGCAACTATTATACTAAAATATATTAATATATTATACTAATCTTAAACTTATACTAATTTGTTCTCTTGAGTATTTTAGTTAAGAAATACTAAGGAAAATGATTAACTTCTTTAGCGAGGCAAACCGATTCAGTACTTGCTGACAACACAATTGACGAAATCATGTTGCAAGTTCTTGCTAAATATAAAGCACGATTAGAAATTTTAATAGCTTTTAAAAGATAATAAGATAAATTGATTAGATAAGATAAATAAGATAAATTGCAGGGCATAAAAATGAAAGTAATTCAACCTATATTTCAGATGAACAACTTCAAAATAAACTTGCTTGATTATGTCTGGTATTTCGTCAATTATTTTCCGACCTTTATAATACATTAATTTTTAAATAAAAGAATATAAGAAATCCATTGGACACTAATGCATTAAAAAGATCTTAAAGTGTTTTACAGGAAATAATGAGTTTCATTCTTACAGAAATAAACAGTGATTTTTCATGTTTTGATTCGATTGTCCAAAAATTTCCTTCATCCTGAAAAAGTTGTAAATGAAATGAATCAAATTTTGAAATTCTTGCAAAACTTTAAATGATGACTGGTTTGATACAAGCCTACTTTAATCGACATTCATGCTTATTTGTTCAAAATTCATGCTTGTGAATATAGGAGCCTTTAATTGGGGTGCAATTTTTCATTCCCAAGTTAGTCAGATATAAATGTGACAAAGAAGCATATTATCTATGGCACATCAAAAAAACGTTTAGAAAAAAATCTATTTCAACAGTCTAATGTCTGATAAAGATACATATTAATTCAACAGTCTAATGTCTGGTAAAGATACATATTAATTCAATAGTCTAATGTCTGGTAAAGATACATATTAATTCAATAGTCTAATGTCTGGTAAAGATACATATTAATTCAATTGTCTAATGTCTGGTAAAGATACATATTAATTCAACGTGTTGCCTGCCCTTGGCCATGACTCCACCATCTTTATGTCGTCTTTATTTAATGTTTTGAAGCTTATTGCCTGCGTTTTTGCTCTATCCATATTAAAACATGACATGTCTCTTTTTCATTTAGTGTTTCTCAAGTATGTAATATTTCTGTAACACTTAATTTTTAACTACTCCTATTGCAATCCTAGTTAATGGGAGATAAATAAATTAGCTTATTTGAGTAATAATCGTTTTCTGCTGCATTGCATTCAAATAGTTTTTCTTTCAATATAATTCCTTTTTCTAACGTAAATGATTACTTGAAATAGAAAGCATCTTTCCTTGTGCAAATAAATTTTCATGCATATAAATCCGTTTTCTGTTATATCTAAAAAATGTCTTTTTTTATTTCTTTGCAGTTATAATTAATAGACAATCGTGCAATGCTATTATGAAAAGTCTTCGGCGTGACTGGAATATTTGATACATAATGCATCTCTAAATATTTCTAGATTCTAGACAGGGAATATTTAGTTACTTTCGGGGTTTTCTTTTTCTTTACTGTGTCAATATTTATTCTGATTGCATCTTCTTAATTGCTGTTAATAGACAATAGACACATAGACTAATTTATAACCAGACAAATGACTTCTGGAAGCTTTAATTTTTCATCAACAAAGAAAGTGTTACCTAGTTACTAAAATAATAGTTAAAGAATTACACTAATGCTTTCTCGAAGTCTTATTTTATTATCCACATATAAAAGAATTAACTTACTGAGACATTCGGAGAAGTATTAACTCAAATTCAGTTAAAGTATGGAAAACGTGAATACAATTTATGTATATTCTTATGCAACTAATTGCTTTTCCTTTAGACAAAGACTGGCATCAATCTTCAAAGTATTAAACGTCCTTCCACATCATATTAGATTTCACCCAAAGCCATAATTATTGGAAGATTTCCTATAATTTAAGTCACAGAGTATTTCAATAAAATATTCTTAACTTGTTAATAGTGTAATATTTTAATAATTAAGAATCACTAATTGAATCTTTAAAAAATGAAAACGCTCGTCAGTATTTCATATTTTTACGGAAAATAAGCTTAACGCGTATTAGTAGCTCAATGATAAGCTTTTTGAAGCTTAACGCTTAGCGTATAGTTTATTGCTAAGAGAAAGAATTAGGAAGTTTATTAATATTTTATTGTTATTGGGAAGAATGTTCAATGATTAATTCATTATAAATAACGGCAATTACTTTTAAAGTACCGTACGTCTATTGGTAATTTTGAATTTTATTAACTTGGTATAGTATGTTATACACTTAACAGATATGAATAACTTTAAATATTTTCAACATTACGAAGAAGTAAATAGGATAATATTAAACATAAATTTAAAAGTAATTTTTAAAAAAAAAAAATATTAATAATGCTTCTGAAGAGTTAAGAATACAAAATTTTCTTCTGAACATAAGCAATGAGTATTCGTTTTATGATTACTTGTTTATGTGGTTTTTTTGATAAAAAACGCATGAAAAGTGGACTTAAAGAATATTTAAGAAAAAGTACATGTGAAGTCACAACAAAACAGAAAGAAAGGATTAAATTTGTACTTAATAGTTGTCTAGTAGTTCTTGGCCCATAAGATTTTCACGGAGTATTAAAAAGATCGCATTAAATTTAAACAGTATTAATTCCGCTCTCTATAAAAAGTATTGTTAGTGAATAGGTTGTAGAGATAATACCTCACAGGAAATTGTTCAACGTCTTTCATAACAGGAATTCTTTAGAAAATTGGGATAATAAAACTTTTTTTCTTCCTTTCTTAATTGTGTTAGTTTACATAAAAATGAACTTATTGAAGAACATACTTGAAAATTAAAAGCTATCAATAATCTATTTAAAAATTCTACTATAAAAATTAAGAACATATAGGCATTTCAAAATCGCAAGAATATTTTGTATTAAGATTAGTAAGCAACTGGTATTACCCATCAAAAATGTTTAATCATCGTGCTTTTGGAATTTTTTGATAGCTCCGTTAATGATTTTCTTACTTAGAAATGGTACATTATTCTCGTTAAACACTACTCTATTTTAATTTATTTCATCTAAATATTAAGATAAATAACAATATTTAAATGAAAATGTAACTATGTAGTTGGCAATGTAGTAACAATGAATATAAAATTAGCAACAATTTTTAACAAAGAACAATTATTTTGTCATTAATGTGCAATATTATTCATGGAAATTATAATAAGACTCATATTTTCATTATTATTATATCCATTTAAAAATAATGAGGCAATTTATATTGAGTCAGATGCCATTTTCTCATTAAATTGTCTTCATTACTGAAGTGAGGATAAATAAAAAAATTTCGAAAATGTTTCAATTAAAAATGATTGAAACCTGACATGAATCTGTAATTAATGTATTATATTGTATTTTATATTGTCACGCTTATTTAAAAAAAATCTGATTGACAGCCTTGATTTTGACAAAGTGTTATGCAACAAAATTAATGTTTTTTATACAAGCCGAGTAATGAATAATTTTGTCCTGACAAAATATGCTTATGGTAGTCAGAAACACTCGAAAAATAAATGCTAAAAATATTTGAGGACTCGCGTCACTATAGCAGGGATTGACAAGTTAATTTTTTTGTTCGGATATCTTGGAAAAAAAAAAATAAGAGAGCCGACTTTCCACAGAGCAAGCCAATTGACGTAAGAGGGTAAGAGATTAAATTGCTTCTCTTTCTCCAGTTCTTTGAAGAGTTTGGAAGCACATGTGATTTCTGTAAAGAGTTAATTTGGTCAAATTGTTTTATCTTGCTCCATCAACCCAGGGGTATGATGGCTAAAAATAAGTAATAAATCTCCGGAACTAAATATTTTTTTTGAAAAAGAAAACGTTTTTTTCCTTCTAGAATCGTTATTTTAGAAATTGATAGCCCAGATGAGGTTTAAGAAAGATGAGAAGTTATCATATGGTTATTATATATATGTACTACATATATATTCGAATCATTTCGAATCTCTTGGACAATTTTTACCTTATATATATATATATATATATATATATATATATATATATATATATATATATATATATCTTATATATATATATATATATATCTTATATATATATATATATATCTTATATATATATATATATAGAAATTTTTCAAGAGATTCGAATAGTATAAGCTGATAGCAGCGACGAAGTTAAAAATCATTAGACTGATATCATTAACACAAATCTCAAAGTATTAGTAGCTAGAAATTTCAACAAAATATAGATATGGTTATAACAGATCATGAAACAAATTGACCAGAATCCATAAAACATTAATTTATTATAAAAAAATCTTACCAGAGGAATACCTATCCTCAGGATATTATAGATTACATTATTACTTCTCACTATAAGATTGGATCCAAATTCACATCTAGTGACGTATTCCTAAAAATGGATTAGACAAAATATTATTCCGTTTAGTGTCTGTAAGTTGTAAACAGAAGAATAATTGGAATTAGAAAGAGACGTGAAGAAAGATAGACAATATAGAGTTTTTGCATACCGTATTTTTATCGTCCGATATTTTTCTCTCCCTAGCTCGCATGGTCATAGGAAAGTGCACATGCGTATCTGTAATAAGGTTTCCTATGAGCATGCGCGCTAGGGAGAAAAAATATCGGACGATAAAAATACGGTATGCAAAAACTCTCTAATATCGTATATGATGATAACTCTTACGGTGAAAGATAATGATAAAATTCTTATAAAATGGTATTGTATTAGCAACTACCTAAACAAAAAAAAGGTATATGTATATAATTATAAATAAGTGTCTTAATTTAATTTATAATAATAGCTAAGTTAGTTTATGATTAGTTAGTTAGTATTCTTAGTTTTATAATTATAAATAAATGCCTGTAAAATATTTCCTAGATTTGTAAAATGCCGAGCTTCTTTTACACACACCATACTCACTTATATATATATATATATACCGGTGGGCCAAAATATTAAAACTGCTCTGACTTATAAAGATGGTGATGTTTACATGTCCAAGTTAATAATAAGGATGAAAAACGAGGTTGTAAAAAATATCAGGGGCAACGTTCCTTCAAGTAATTGGTGTTGTTGACGCAAGAAAGTGATAAGTATTTATCGAAGCGTAAATGGAGAGATCCTAATGATCAGAAAGCTGGGTAGCAATGTGTATCGAACACTTCAAAGTCGCATTAACTGTTCACATATGTAACAGTTAATATCAAAAATAATTGCGAAAAATTTAATTACCCATTTCGAGTTAAAATGTTAAGAGAGTCACGATGAGAAAAAATTGTGAAAAATGTATCAACTTGTTCGTAGCAACAGATTTTCTATTGAAGTACTTACTACCTGTTTGTTTAATAGTAGGAATACAATAAATGTATCAGAAACAAGTAATATAAAAACAATTGTTTTGAAGTCAATTCCTACTTTTTCACTCTATTGCAGAAAGTCCTTTATAAATAATTTTCATTCATTTTTTTTTTAAGTTTATCTGGCGCCATATATTGGGAGATATATGCAACTTAAATCTAAGAAAAACTAAAAATTAATTAATTAATTTAATTACTGAATTAATATTTGAAAAACTATATTAACATCCAGTGTCATCCACTACAAGTTGAAAAAATTGTGTTTGAAGTTGAGAGGATGAATAAAAAGTATTTTATGAACGATTGAAAATTTGAACAAGATATATATATAGCGAGTGTGTGAGCTAATAGAAGGAATTGGAAAACGGTTCACTCAGTTATACATGGAAGCCCGATGTTTACATTTAGGGGATATGATTGATGTAATGAACCCAATTGCAAACGCATCATTTATGTTTTATAATGTTTTTAATCTAAGAACAATAGGCTTCATTTGTTATCGCGGTTTAGTATTTTGTTCTGTTTATATATGAATTAAAATAACCCATTGTATAAAGAACAATTGAAAATTAAAATAAGATTTATAAGTAGATGAGATAAAATGAAATTTAAAAATAAAAACAAGAACACAAATTTCAATTCATCAACAATTATGGTAGTAACAAAATAAATGAATTAAATTAAAGAATTACGTTCTGCAATTAATTAATTGTTTACTGGTATTTGAAATTGATGATGAATAAAATCAGATGGCTATTGGGGACTGATGGCTAATCTTTGACTATTTTGAATTCCAAGTAAATAATTATTAAGTAAATCGCTTCCTTCCCAGAGATAAAAAATCGTTTCATGCAATACTCGAATCTATTAATATTTTTAAAACCAAACTGCTTCTGAATAAAGGTAGTTTTCCATGTGTTTCTTTTCTGAAATATTAGTACGGGACAAACATAATAAAATTATTTTGTATGTATTTGTAAATTTTTGCCAGGTACTCAAGATATTTTCCATTAATCCACCATCCGTAAACACTTATAAAATTGTTATCAAAACTAATATTTAACGAATGTAATAATAGTTAACAAAACTTTAAAAATTTGATTATTGTAGCGAATGTTTCACCACATGGATGCAATCAATTTCTTTCAGCACTAGGTAGGATAAATTTTTAGAAATATGAAATTTAAAAATTATACAATTTCTACACCTACGACTCACCACACAAAAATTAAATTTATTCCATTTGCAAAACACTGTCCCTGGTTTAAGACGTAATTTATATTAGGCGTCTGAAATATTCATCATTTCTCAAATTAATTCGCTGTAGAAGCAGTGAAGGAAAACTGACACTGTATCATAACTTAGTTGAATTTGATGATGATGAATGACAAGCAATTCTCCGTTAACTCTCTTTTCAAATTGATTACAGATTTTGATCTCTAGATACAGCTAAGTCAAGGGTGCACCGTAACTTAAAATAAAGTTGAAATTCCATATGCATAAAATATCGGTAGTATATAACATATAGTTTATTCAAAGATAAAAATACAGAAGAATATTCTATATTTAATATCTGTATCTGTGAATATCTAATATATTCCCAGTTGTTAGATGCAGAAGAACATTTTGCTATGCAACATTAAATCGTAAATCGTAATGGGCGTCCTAATCATTTAAGAAAAAAAAAGCTATGTTGTTTTATTGAAAAAAATATATGATCATGGGGAATAAAAAGGTTTATACAGAAAAACAATAATAAACTTTAAAAAAATTTAGTCGTAAATGAAGAATGAAGTATTCCAAATTCTACAAGAAACGTTATCACAGTCAATAGACAAAAGAATATATCAGAGTTTGAAAATTCCAGGCATAAATGAAAATGAAATATTCCAAATTTTAAAAGAATCACTATCAGATTCAGTGGCTAAGAGAATATATCAAAGTTTGAAAAATCTAGGCATAAACGAAGATAGAAGTATTCCAAATACAATAAGAAGACTATACATCTCAATAGGCATGGGAAAATGCCAAAAGGGATAAATATGAAACTTCAAGAAGAAGGAATTGATCAACCTACTACAAGACTACCATGTATAACCATGGAAATGAAATACAAATGTTTAAAATCCCAAGCCAAAACAAGAAAAATGATTCAAAACCATACTACAAAACATATCAAATAAAAGCCAAATTCTCCCGAAAATTTCATAAGACTAACGTTATACATGATGCATTTCAAGAGTTAAAGGGCCCAAAGTACCATTTTTCGCCCAAATTTGGGATGAGTTTTATTTCCTTGTTCCTCATTTTCGGATAATATAACGGACCCCTAACCAGGACAACATCATGTTCTCACATGATAATAATGAAATGACTATTAAATAATTACTAAAATTATTCTTTCTGTTTATCCTTAAAGAAATCACGCAGTTCCCCTGCAAAAGAAAAAAAGAATATATATATATTGTTACGGAATGCCATTGACAGGTTAGCTGGACGTATATTTAAATATAATATTCAATTTGGAATTGAATTCAGCTTGCAAATTCTTTCACTCACTGGGAGATGGCGAAAAAAATAATCCTATCATCTCTCGCTTGAGAATGTCAAGTTCACTTTGCATTTTCTTTGTATTCCCTTTATTGATTCTTGAGAAAGTAGAAGTTTGTTTCTAAACTGCGGCACAATCTTTTAGTGCTGACAATAAATAACCGGGTAATAAAAGTGACACACTTGTGATACAGTTGCACGTAATGGGCCACTTCTTACTGGTTCATGCCTCTACAGTGAAATGTCATTATATTTCGAGAATTCTGCATTTGGTTATTGGCTTAACATTTATTTTTAACTACTTAGCTGAAATATTTTATGAGTGTATTAGATTTTTATGCATTTTTTGTATGAAATACTCTTGACAGTTTTCATTATTGAATCTCTTAAGTCATTGCAAATGTTATTTCCATAAGTGATTCTTGAAATTTCATAGAAATTGCAATTTCTTCTCCCAAAATAATAATTTTGCATATTAAATTAAATATGCATAAAATAATTTTATTGTAAAAAAATTTTTATTTAAATCAATAACAGCAAATTTTTGTATTTTAAGGTATTTATGTCTGATTTGATTCAGCCAGTGATCTTAATTTCTCAGTATAATTTGATATGGTTGTAGCATCAGATCTTAGACCATAACCACTATCTTAATATATCCAAAATAATTATAATATAAGTTCTTGATAATTTATCATATTACAATCCAAGATGAGTAAACATGGGAAGAAGTAACCTTCTGAATATGTAAAGTATAAAAAGTCGCCTTCTCAGACATTATATGCATTCTACTATAATATTGTACCATAATGAAATTCTACAATATGCATCTCCAAACTGTAGTGCATTGAATCTATTGCTCTGAAATTCGAAAACATACCCTTCATTCAGTCTGCATGTTGTCGTTCTCCTATAATGCAAGATAATAATGTTTCTATTACAATAAGTATTTTGTCTTGAAAGGCAATGGTCAGTATTGATTTATATTTATATATATATATATATATATTAATACATATCTGTATGTGGTATATTTAAAAGAGAGATACAGAGAAAATTTACATTTTTACAGAGATTACAGAGATTTTTACATTTTAACTGTCTTGTATTTTTGTATTACGTATATTTAAGTACAGATTTCTTAAAATTTTAAGCATATTTTTTACTTTTCGTTTTTAAATTTTTAAGTACATTCTTTTTTCATTCTAATTCTAATAACTACCTGAATCAACATTTTTATACTAATATTAATGAAATGAGTCTTGTAAAATCGAAATCCACATTGAAAAAATTACTCTATATTTTTTGGTAGACCTATTGCGAACTCAAAATGTTTTGATGAAACATTTTGACGAAAGACATTTATAATCTTGGTTTTAAAAATTTTGAAGCATGCTATATTGGGAAATGCTACCTTTTGACAACCTAACTTAATAAAACAATCGTTCTGATTTTGGGATATAAAAGCTTAAAATTCTTGTTTTTCTAATTTTAAAAATGTATGACTAATACAATATATATCAGTCATACATTTTTCTGTGCTCTAAAAATATCGTATTAATATTTAGTTATTAAAATATTTTTTCGTAATAGGTTAAAAAAAATCCTCCATTAATTTATTTTAAAACCATTTCTTGTTTATAGTAAAATGACACATACTTCGTAAAGAGAATTATTCAAGTATAGAAAAAGGTTTATAGATATTCCCCAAATTACATCCTCTCTGTGTTTATCTTTATAAACAAAAAATGCAAGTGAAAAACCATAAAAGTTCTTTTAAGGCAATGTTTTATTAGGGTATCGTTTATAAAACCTACATCTAAAAAATATTAAATTTCTACTGAAAAATTCCTTAAAAAACGAAATTAAAACTCATTAAGATTAGATGAAATGTTTTAATGCTTGTAATATTTTGAAAAAATAAAATGAAAACAAAGCTCTTCTAAAAAGATTTAAGGATTTTTTACTATATCAAATTTTTTAATGCATATAATATTTAAAAAAGTAAAATGAAAACAAAATTCTTTAAAAAAAATTTAATGAAGCTTTACTATAAAAGAACAAAAAGAGTTACACTATTTGTTTGTATTTATTATAGATTGGGCACGGCCTCATGAATTACTAACTTTTTTATTTTTTATATATATTAGAAAAAAAATAGTAACATAATATAATATAATATAATATAGTATAGTAAAAAGAATTATATACATGCAATTACATTTATTTAAAAAGTGTGGTTCGATTTTTGTAATACTAAGAGCAAAAAATTATCTGAATGGTTTTTAGTTAACGATAATTTTTTTTTAAATTTGTGCTTAAATATTTTTAAATTCTATTAAATTCTATTATTTTTATTCTATTTTTAAATTTGTGCTTAAATATTTGCTTCTTTAAATAGAACGGCAATTTTCTTCTTTTTGTTTTATCAAGATCCAGCACAATTTAAAAATAGAATATCTTTTTTACAATAAATGCCATTGAAATAATATATATAGAGAGATAGATAGATAGATAGATAAATAGATTAAAGATCCTGGATCGGGCAAGAATTTCAATGGCGTGGGTTGAAATAAGCAGAAATTAGTCGATAATAAACAGAAAGCATTGAATAAAGTATTTTTAATATTGATGTATTTTTTCATTAAACTAAAGTTATTTTTTTTTCTCTGTTTTAGTCCCTTATCAATTTTTTTTTAATTATACTAATATCTAAATAAAAATGGTCATATGGTAAAGCAAAACCAATATCTGATAATCAGCTTCTGGTTTATTATTAAGGTAAAACAGTTAAACATTAAAAACATTTTATTTTACATTTTCTAAACTATTTCGAACTAAGAAATACGAATTATGAATAACGCGCCATCTTGGGGGCAGTATATAAATTCATATTTTTAATTATTTATTTATTCTAGTAACACAAAAGACTAAAATCTTTTTCTGTCAGAAAACATAATTCATTAATGAATGATTGTCTCAAGAATTCCTTATGTAATTTAAATGAGATCTCCCATACTTACTGTATTTTATTATGTTTTGTGGATATTGTTACTCATTTGTTTCATAAACATTTGTAAAAAAAAATATTTTTACAGAATGAATAATAAAAAACTGATGAAAAAACATTTGGCTAATATCTTTAGCTTTTGTTTATTTCCATATTCATAAATAGGACCATATATAAAAATACAGCAAGTCAACTTACTTGTTTTATTGTACAATTTATTCTACACACCATTAAATGCGACATCAAGTTTTGAGTGTGTACGTATGGCCATAAGATTAAAAGTGTTATTTTGGTCTAATGCAAATTTACAAAAAGCAAGACGATAATATAAGCTAGCGAATAAGGGACCCAGTATTAATAAAAGTATAATAAAGGAACTAGTATAAGGGAACCCATATTAATAAATGTATAATAAGGAAATCAGTATAAGGGAATAAGGAAACTAGTATTATCAAAATCTCTTCCAAAAGAATTCCTGCTTAGGGCGTGACTTCTTCAAAAAAACTTTATGTTGAAAGATAGCAATATATTTAGTTTGCGTAGGGAATTTCTAATGAATTTCTTTTATTAGCATATACTGAACGAGGAAGTGAAACTGCAAATGGAGTAGCTTAAAAATTCACATTCTTTAATGCAGTTTCCCTGATATTTATATCAAAAATGATTTACATCTACGAGAAGTTAAAAGTTTTATAATTCAATTTCCTTAATTTTAGATGTAGAAATTTCTTTCGATGTTTATGTTATTGTAGAAACGCAAAATGATTTTTTGATTTAATATTTGAGAAAATAAAATTATTTTTAAAAATATGTATAGAAAGTTTTTATTTAGGTAAAAGTAGGTTGGTTTAGGACGTTTGGTATATTAAGTTCATAAGTAGTTACAAGCCCTCTCACTTCTAAATTACCCCTGTCACTTAAATGGTAATTTGTAATGAATCATTGCTTTGTGATTCATCATATATGAACTAATTGTGTAAAATCGTCACGTATATTACAATATTTGCCAGATTTTTTTTATGTATGTTTAAAGGATTCCCACGATTAACAAATTTATGATTACTAACAGAAATAGCAAATATATTGTAGTTAAAAGAAAAAAAATATTTTGAAAAAAAGAAAAATGACATATTATTGTTAACGATGTTTTAGAGACATGAAACGCTACAATAATCTGCTATGACATTACAGAACAAATTCAACTTCTGATTTAAGTTACATTATGCATTAAACCGTAACAATTTAAACAATAAAATACTAAACATTTCACTGAAATAACAAGCACTATGAATATTACGTGTTAAATTGAAATACCTGATGAATCACAACTCAAGTTTTTTGGGTGTCTAGCATGTACAGTAATTATAAAATAGATTCCAGCAATGTTTAACAAGCAAACGCACTTAAATATTTGTTTATAACAACTAGGTTTACCATAAATTCCTAAGCGAAATATTCTTCAATTGAGCTGTGAAAACAAGGTATGAATCTCTCAAAAATGCCAGTTTTTAAAGAGAGAAAAGAGAAAAACATTAAACAACAAGAACAAAAACAAAACAACAACAAAAACATAAGAGAAAAACATTAAACAATTCAAATGTAGATAAGATTTGAAAAGAAAAAAAGGTTATAATTGCAAATCGTTATTCTTTTGTAAGACATGTGATGGCGATGTATTAAACTAACACGTTAAAACAAATTCGTTTTCCAAAATAAATAATAAATAATTATAAACCATTATTCTTTTGGAAGGCGTGTATGTAAGGCAATAAACTAACACTTTCAAATGAATTCGTTTTTCAAAATTTAATTCAAACATTTTAAAAGAGTTTTTTTCAATAATGGGAAAACAGTTTTTGTACAACACGGGGAAAAAAGAAACATTTCCATTACAGCTAATTTGTTTATTCAATTAATGAATGGACTTTAACAGATGATTTAACAATTTCGTGTTTATTTAGACAATGAAATTTACTTGTTTTGTGGTTGCAACTTTAATTTTATTCTGGAATTTCCAACAGATAATAATTATCTATCAGATTTAAGGAATAGGTGAATGTAACAGTATCTAGAAATGAAGTTTATTTCGGTGTCATCCTTTTTACTATATATGATAGTTGTGTTTAAATAATCGGTGTTCTTTTGTACATCGGCGAACCTCATATATTACTTTTGAATCCCACTAACAACCCAGTAATATCTGGTGAGAGCAGTATAGTACATATTTCAGAGAGATGGGTAATTGTCTCGCATTTGCATGTCGTATGGGGAAAATTCTCACCCAGCCACCTGGCTATTGATGGCAGACGCTTTTACAAATATTGCCACAATGTCCACTGAGTTTCCTTGTTTCCAAAACATGTTGTTTCTGAAGCATGTGACTACAACAATGCCTCCAGTGTGATCTACTGGGCCACTGGTCAGTCTATACTTAAAGTAAAGTAAGAAACAAAAACCAATCAAGTTGGTTTAATTTAGCCTTTGTGAGACATAAATCAAATTAAGTTTCCTTCTGTCACATTTAAATAAATAATGAATATTAAAAAAAAACACTGCTTTTGTCATTTAATGTACATATATATCATTAAAGGTATATATTATATCATTAAAAATATTTTGTCACTGAATAAAGTTTTGAATAGATTTTTTTTTTAAAACAGTAATATTTTTAAATAAATGTGCAATGTCCATCAAGTTTTTTTGTTTCTGAAACCTGTGACTGCAACAATGCCTCCAGGATGTTCCAATTGGACCATTATTCGGGCCATACTTAATGTTGGAGTAAGAAACAACTCCAATTAAATTAGTTTAATTCAGTAGTTGTAAGATACATATCAAATTAAGCTTTCTTCTAACACATTTAAATGAATTATAAATATTTTTTAAACAGTGCTTATGTCGTTTAATGTATTACTGTGTCCAAAATGTCTTACTTTTGGGCACAAACAATGGTTTGTCACTGAATAAAATTTTTGAATAATTCTTTTTATTTAAAACAATAATATTTTTTTTTTTTAATTTTAATTTAAAAATAGGAAGTTTTTATGTGTTTTATTTATTTTTTTTTTAAATAATTTTCAATTCAAATTGGAAGCTAAGTTACTATTTGTACAACCCTAAAATATTCATATTTCTACATTAAAATTTGTAATGCATAACACTGTTATTATAAATTGACGTTGCTGTTAAATATTAACATAACAAAATAAATACAAAAAATATTTAATTAATTAAAATTTAATGAATGAGGCAGGAGTGTCCTAATTTGGAATACTTTATTTTCTTACATTTATATGCTAAAATATAATTTAAAAAATCGAAATTTATATCTTTATACAAAAGAAAGAAAAATACATTTTTTAATATAAATATTGCAAATGCTCAATTTTTTTGTCCTGGCATTTATAAAATATTGCCTTTTATATTGTAAATTATATATATTTATGAAATTATTTCTTTCACATTCATTATATTTTATAATTTTTTAATATGTAAACAAAAACGTTTTGAATAAAATTTCTAAATAAATTAAATTTATCTATTAATATATTAAAGGAATTTTTTTCTGATTCAAAAAACAAATTACTTCTTTTTATCATAGATCTGGTATAATTCTTTTTTCCCTAGTAATAAAATCATTCTATTATTTAAATGCAATTGTAAAATGTTTTAATATAATTGCAATATTGATTCCGTGTCTCAATTATGAAATTTTAACATAATTATCACATAAAAATCCATATGCCATTTGATCAAGTAAATCAACAATTCTAAATTTTCCTTTGAAAATTACATTGGATTTAAGATTTAAAATAATATCAAGAATTAATTTTTATAAGTGATATCTAATATTTGAATTGATTTTTTTTAAGAATTAATTTTTATATTTATTTAAATTATATAAGGTTTGTTTGATTGGATTCCTGTTATTTTTTCATAAATTAAAAAAAAAAAAAAAAAGGACATAAACATATTTTTATTATTTTACATATATCTGTTATTTATATTAGTATATGCAAAACAAGCAATAAATAAATGTATTGAAATATATATGGAAGTTTTGTAATCACATTTTGCATTTGTGATATAAAATATTATCTGAAACCTTATTTTATAAAGTTTAAATTCAAACTAATTTTTTTTTTTAGTTTTAAGAATACATATTTAAAATGCAAGACTTTTTATTATTTAAACAAATATTATTGTAATATTTGAGAAATAAAATTATTCATTTTTGCTTTTCTTTAATTCGATCAAAACTTTTAATAATAACAATTTGTTGAAAAAAGATAATATTTTTTGGAGAAATATTTATTTAAAGGTTTTCATAATACCTAATATTAACCTGAAAAAAATCTTAATATTAAATATTAGATATTTTAAAACTGCAGGTTTCAGTTTATTTTGTACATTTTTACAGACATCAAAATGCTTGCTAACAGAAACGTAAATATCACTGCGAAACGTATATTCTAGTAATTCTATGTGTCAGAAGGAAACAAAATTTACATAAGTAATCTCAAACAAATCTAACTAGGAATCTAGTAAAATTGTATGAATAATAATCTTTCTCAATATATTTAAAATTTTTGTTGCCTTTAGAATAGAGTCTGTAACGTACTTGTACTTAAAACAATCAAATGCACAAATAACGTCCTTATTGAATCGAATTATGCTACAGCAAAATTCCACTTGTCTTACAGATTTTGAGAAAAACTCTTAAAATTAATGCTGATACAGATGCAATTTTTGCTTCATAGATTCAATAGAAGTTTACTAAATAATTACAAACATTTAACATTTAATTCTTCTGACTCCTGTCTCACAACGACATTGCATGCACCTTCATATGTTCTGAAACTATCCTTGCTAGAAATATTCAATTCCATTTGTAACCAAATATTTCTATACAAATTGGATTGCTTTTTACCTGAATTTGTCCCGATATATGTTGTTGTACACTACCCTTCAATTTCTCAAAACCAGATTCCCTGTAAAATTTAAACTCTGATATATAATTCCCCATAAAAACATTCCTATGATATTTAATTCTCAATAAAATTAAAACTACTGCTAAATTTTTTAATTCGAACCAAAATTTTTTTGTGCACAATTTAGATGTTGTTGTAATATAAGGCTTTATTGGAAATCAATTCATTGCAATAAGGATCACACTCAAAGAAGGAACAGCAAATATACAGACAGACAGCAATCGACAATATACATAATCAGTCTCATACACCACAAAAGGCAAAGAGTAAATAAAGGGGGTAGACACTTTATTTTAGTCCATGAGACCCCCTGACCCCCTAATACAACTGCAAGAATTCTCCGTGACACTGACCCTCCCTATTCAGTCCTGTACACTTCAAAAGATGCTCTGAATTCATTGCTTAAGTTCTACATATTGGGCAAGTGTTGAGGCGAGGACACCTATCATGCAAAGGTGTTCCGAAAGACAGTCGTGTCCGGTTCTGAATCGAAAGTTGGCAACCGCCTCTTTACGTGGTCTAGTGTTACAGGTTTTTCAGCTGTTTTGAATATTGTGCCACTTTTTGCCTTCAGATTTAGTTATGAGATTGTCTTTCAGTTTCTTAAAATATCTCTATGACTGTATTTTTTGAAAATTCAGATGGAACTTGTTTTTTTCCAATATTCACATGGTTTCCTTTCTTTGCAAGTGAATCTGCTGCTCATTACCTTTAATTCCCCCGTTTGATGGTATCCACTGAAATGCAATTTGCTTGGCTTTAGTTTTTAAATATTTGATAACTTTCTTAATTTGAGTTATTATTGGGGTTTCATTGTGATGATTTAACGATACAGCTTGTATGCCTGCTCTGGAATCTAAGAATATTACCACTTTAGAATAGCAATTATTTATTGCTAAGTGTATAGCATATATTTCACCATCAGAACTTGTCATACATTTTAATATAGGTGCAAACTGGGAAAACAATTCAGAGTAGGCACCTGCCCCAGCAACTTCGTCTATTTGGGACCCGTCAGTAAATATTCTTGTCCATTGAGGCTCTGGGTATTTTTCGTCCATTATGGACTGTGCATCAGCATTCAATATCGCTTTATTGTCATCTTCCTTAGAAATGCCATCTAGTGTTAAACGATGATCTATACCCTAATGGGTTTACTGAACAATTTAGATGTTTAGAACATTATTCTTGATTCTCAAAATTTCGCAGCTTTTCATTTTGTTGCCTATACTTTAAATTGAATAAAAAATATAATACAGAATAAAAAAAAAAAAAAAGGTTTTGCATCCAATTCCACAACCAAATATTTATCTAATCGTTTTATAGCTTTAAATTCTATTTCTATTTCTATCGCTAAAGAAAGAAGATCTTTGTGTTTTCAATTCAATCCATCAATACCACTCGACGTGCTCAACATATTGCAAACACCGTCTTTGATACCTTTCCCCAAGTGATCCCAGCTGAGATTTTTAAATGGCCAAATGTTTACATTAAAATAAGAGTAAATCGCATTTTAAAGCGAATATTCACCAGTCGTTTGCAATTCAAATCCTCGTTATTGAACAATATTCTACCATGGAAAATCCTTCTAAGACAATAAGTTCCAAAAGAAAAAAAGGAAAGGATTTTTCAGCATGACTAAATGATTATCGCCGTTCATCCCCAAACTATTTACCAGAAGAACAATTATCCCTTAATAAGCCTTAGGGAACGAATAAGCCGAAGAACAAACATCACGTGATTTAGGCAAGCCTAATTAGGCATTCGTCTCCCTAAATTCTTAGCCTTAGCAACGACGATTAACACTGACAAGACCAGACTTGAATGCGTTTCTTAATAATGAACGATGGCTGCTGTAGTCAGCGGTGAATTTAAGTTGGTAATGGCGCAAAATTCCTTTGTGATGGATTATTATATTAGAATGAAGCAGCTCAATTAATCTTTTTAATAGAAGGTTCACATTTTTTTCCGTGTAGTTTATCTTAGGACGGCATACAAATTCTTATATACAGAATTAAATAATTAGTTGCTTGTTTTCAGAAAAATACATTAATCGAAGAATTTCTTTCACCACAAAGTATTTTACGGTGATTCAAATTACATTATGGATAACATTGTAGAACCATGTTTACCACATGTAAAAATAAGCATGTTCTGTATGTTTTTCTTTAATGAAGCCGTGTTGTAATTATTATTAATTTAATAGAACATTTATAATCTAAAAGTTTTTGGATTTCAATTTGCACGAAGTTCAAATTTTTATGGATTATAATTAGGATTCGACTATAATTTGTAAATCTGATACAGTTCCTAAAATGTGGGTATAAAGGTTAATTTTATTATTATTATTTTTTTTTTGACTTAATGTTTGAATTTACGAAAAACAAATTCGTCAGCTACTGAATCACGGCAGGAACGGTTACCATTTCTATTGCAATTCATTAACTAATCTATTTGATTTAAAATATGTCCAATAAAACATTTATGCAGTTTTATCTTAGATATTTTTTTAAATGGGCAATCTTAAATGTTTAAATATTAAATGTAATCTTAATAAACAATGAATTTTAAGAAACAACTTATACATGAAATAAAATTGTGAGAAATAAATATAAGCTCCTAACATAAAATGAAAAGTATGAATCACATAAAATAGGAATGGCTACTATTTCTATCGTGATTCATTAACTAATCTATTTGATTTAAAATATGTCCAATAAAACGTTTCTGGAGTTTTAACAGAGATATTTTTTTAAATGAACTAACTTAAAATTTTTTTAAGGAACGAGTTATACACGAATTAAAATTGTGAGAACTAAATATAAGATCCTAACATAAAATGGAAGCCACGCATTTATTTTCGAAAACATTTAATATTTATCAAGTATCTCCTCTTTATTTTTAAATAAAACTAAACTCAGTATTATTTAAATACTGTGACTAACATGCCAAATTTTAAGTTTCGAAATTTTTTGTAAACTTGAATCCACAGTCAAATTAACAATTTTTATAGAAAGTCCTGTTATTATTAAATTGCAATTGGTTTAAATAATTCGTCTAATAAGCCATCATCCCACAACTTGTTTCTAATTAGCTTACAATGTCAATTAACAGAAATAAAACTAGTATTAGTCTTTTGTCGATTTCATGAAACTGGTAACTGAGAAAATTGGCAGTTAGTTCTATGATTTTACCTGTCGAAAATCGGGAAGGCAATCTCGAATCTCCTTTTTGTGATTCTTCTCGTGTCGAAGCTTTTTTTCTACTTCATATATATATATATATTTCATTTTTAGCCTTCAATTCATTCAATTCTTTTATTTTGTGGGGTTTTTTTAACTTCAACTTTTTGGTTTTACTGGCTTTTAGAAAATTTATAAAAGATGAAACAGAAAATCTTATAACGATTAATTTATTATTAGAATATAAACGAAAAATATATGAAATAGATAGAAAGCTGGTTAATTAATAATTAACTAATTAATAATGCTTTATTATTTTTCATATTTTTTTATTAATTCTCTTTAATTCTTATAAAAGTAAATGTAGGCTTCTACAAAATGTATTTGTGTTGAACTATTATGTGAATTGTACTCATTATAATAAACTTCATAAATTATTGTATGTTAAATACCTCAAAATTACCTTTAGTTTTGCTTTTTAAAAATATTATTATTGTATATTTATCATGTTTCTAATTAATTGAAGAAAAACGCAAAACAACTGTTTAAAAGACAGACTAATTTTAATATGAGAAAACGCGCACCTCCTTAACAGACGTAAAGATGAGCGGGGGTTATAGATAGACCAATTAATAAGCGCTGTTAAAAACATTATTTTTTTTATTTGAAAAAGCGACGTTTTCGACTTTTAGATAATAATAATACAGTGCTTAACACGAATCAAATCTTTTACATATTTTTTTGTTGTTGTTAGTCTTAATATTCACCCGGTGTATAAGGTTTCAAACAATTCGATACAAATAACTGAAAAAAAGTCTCATAAGTTGAAGATTTTTCAAAAAATTACTTGTCAAATCTATTGTAACCCAGAAAAAAAAACCATTTATGAGACATTGTAGTGCTGATACTGCTGATGCCATTTCCATCTGTCTCACACCGATATCATACATTCAGTTGGGAAGATTCCCATAATGCACATATACATAATATTTCTAATAAAGCACGGATTCTAGAAGGTAAGTTTCTAGTGCTTCTCTTTCCCGTGAAATGTTTGACGCGCATTTCTCAATAAATATACTTCTGCCCTCTATAGCATGTTGTCGTAGATGAATTACTAGCATGTCGTAGAGACTCACAACTCTGTGAATGACTTTTTATATTTTTAACTAACACTATTGTTCCAAGTAAGTGCGGCACAATATGATAATTAGGAACATTTCTGACAAAATTTTATTCTCCTCCACTATACGCTATCCTGTGATGAAAACCATTTAAATTTATTCATTTATTCATTTCCACAATATCCTTCCTCTTCCGATCATGTTCTCTAAAGCTGTCATTATCTGAAAAATTATCTTCTACAACATCAACATGTATATTATTTTCATTGCCAATGTATGAATCTTCATTAGTTTCAACTTCAGCAAGAAATCTACGTTAATGCTACGTTTCGGATTTGTATGGAGTCGGCATTGTGAGCAAAAGCAAATCCGATACAAAGTGGGAATCAATACAAAGACACCACTTGGCTGACCGTATCAGTCACTTGAAATAACTGGTCTATGGGAGAAACGGAAAGACGTGTGGGATCATTCCATAACCCCATTAACAGACCAAATGTGTATTATTCTTCTTTATTCAACATTTCTGATCATGTTCTGTTATGCTTTCATAACCTAAAATATTATCTTCTAAAATGTCGTGAGATCCATTATTTTCATTGCCAATGTATGAATCTTCATTAGTTTCAACTTCAGAAAGAAATCTACGTTAATATGCTCAATTTCGGTTTTGTATGGAGTCGGCATTGTGAGCAAAAGGCAAATACAATACAAAGTGGGAATCCAATATAAGGACAGCAAGTGATTGCCGTATCAGCCACTTGAAATAACTGGTCTGTAGGAAAAACGGAAAGATGCGTGGGATCACTCTATAACCCCAATAACAGACAAATGTATATTAGAGAACGAAAAATTCCGGAAATAGTTAAATTTAAATGTCTGAATCTTCATCAGTTTTAGCAAGAAATATATATTACTGCATAATTAAGTTTTCGTATGGAGTCGGCATTGTCAGCAATAGACAAATCCAAATACAGAGACAGCGAGTGGCTGACCGTATCAGCCACTTGAAATAATTGATCTATGGGAGAAACAAAAAGATGCTTGGGATCATACCATAACCGCAGTAACAGATCACATGTGTATTAGGAAAGAAAAATTCCGGAAATAGTTTATAAATACTCATAAAAGGCAGAGAGAGTGTTGTGAGTAACTCAGCTACTGATAAGAAAGGAATGAACTGATGTTTAGCTTTCTAAGAATCAGAGTTTGTAGAGGGGGTTTGGTTTGTTAAATGACCCTCACGCATCTTTCCGCGTTAATAAGATATTTTTGTCTGTCTTGTTTTAACATACCCCTAAACTTATCGAAGTTTTGAATCCTTGACTATCATCGACTATACTTCTTGACGTAGTATTACTATAGAAATATCACTTCGGTTATTAATGTTTATTCTATAAGAAAAGGTTAATTTGCAAGAAAATTTACACATAATTGTTCCATATTTACCTGTTTTAATCGAGGTTACCCAGAAAATACACACTAATCACTCTAGTTGGCGAGGCGAAATTGTCATATTTTCCACTGAATCTGTTATTTTTTTCAAAGTTGTGTCTTTAAATAATACACAAAACCAACAAAAATAGAACATTTACTATCTCATGAGTTTAGTCATGGCACTCTCATTGATTCACGAAGGGAATTAGCTGAGATTTCTATGTCAAACCAAAAAATTTTTCATTTATTATTCTGCTAACATACTTATAAATTTTGCTTTTTTACCTATAAACAACACTTTATATTATTGCTTGAACATTAACCAATATTTTTAAAATATGAAACACTAGATGATTTACGATATGTTGCATCAAAGGTACTTCAAGGTTTTGTTTTAATTCATGCATTCAAACTTTATATTTTTGCATTCAGGAAATTTTTATAGCCCTTTTTTTTTAATATACTTACATTGGTATTGTGAAATGTATAATTTATGTATGAAATTAAATGATTGCATTTTAAATCCCTTGATGGAATAATAAATTTATATAAACGAAGTCTTATGAAGTTCGTGTTAATCTTTCCACTTTCATTTAAAAAATGTGACCCATAAGCGGATACAGATGACATAACGATTAGTAACACACAATGTGCAGTTGCTATGGAAACTAGTTTTTGTTATTATATATATTTTTCCTAATTATTTCTCAATTGCTTTCTATACTTGTCACTTACATTGTATAGAGCATTTATATCTAGCTAGTAAATTATAACTGTTATTACATATTTTTTTGATAATGGCAATATCTATATATATATATATATATATATATAAAGCAAAACAAATCTATTAACGTTTTTCAATTTTGTCATGATTTTATATGAATATATCGAAAGTAAAGTAAAAATATGTAGCTTAATTATATACGTATGAATTCTAAGTAATTACTGAATTCAGTTAAATTATAAATGAAGAATAAATGATTTATTTCTTGCTCTTAACAAAGCGATTACTATGGCTGACTAATCAGACAGCACGTACAAACCATTACCCATTTTATAACTCAGAGGTTTTTTTTAACTCAAGATCCATAAACAACTGATTTCTAAGTTACTTTTTATAAATTGATATTAGCATAAATGTCTACAATTTCATGTAATCTTCATTTTAGTATGTTGGAGATTTTTAATAAGAATTAAATTAAAGTTTTCGAACCTTATTTTCCTTAATTGAACTTTTCATATTTTGGTGAAAGTTTGATATGTCGCTCTATGATCATTTTGTGCATACTTTAGAATAATTAGACCGGGAACTATAGTTTAACGTGGGTTCTGAACCATTAACAAACATCCATGCCACGGCCAGGATTCAAACCTGTGTGGTACCAAAGGCCAGAGCACTTGCCAATTGGCCATCAGGCAGCTGTTTTGATGAGAGAATTTTAGTTAGAACATTATTAGAACAATAATATTCAACAATTTTGCTATCTTTAAATTCCAATGATAAATTTGTCCTAATTTTATTGTCCTATTTTCATGCAGAATTGCACTTCGATCTGTTTAAATCAACTGCTATTTATGTTACATTGAAGTCTTCTTATGTGTAAACGAACCCCATTTGTATAATCATTCAGATACAGAAGAAAACACTTACATAAACATTTTAGGTACTGTTTTCAAATCCGATAGCAACTTGTTTACTATTTATGTACGTCTAATTTTATGAGTTACTATTTTTAGTTTTTGAAATCTTTTAATTAATATATTTTTATTTTTGCAACATTTCAAATCTCACTTGAAAGTGACAAGTGACAAGTCAAAGTCACAAGTCTTTGGAGTTAATTGAATAATTAAAAAAATTATTTTTAGGTTTTTATTAAACGTTGAGAATTAATGATTGTTACGTAATTTATTTTAAAATCATTCTCAAAACTTTTCATTCCATGCTTAAACTATTATGTAGAGTTTTGCTGTTTTGAAGAATTCTTCTTTTAAACTAACGTTAAAAATCTTTATTCAATTTTTGATTTTGCTTGAGTTTTTTTCGGGGGTTAAAACTTTGACAGATTTAGACATTTTATCCCAAATAGTAGAATTACTACATTGCACATATTTGATTTTAAGAATTAACAGAAATTTAAAAACCCCATTAAAAATAATACTTGATCTTGTTTTGGTCATTTATGTTTTCTGAATAAAATGCTTATACTTAGAAAGTTAAATATGTAAAAAAAATATTTTTTTCAATTTACAAGTACAACCAATAGAAAAAAATTATTATACTGACTTCATATTATTATGTAGCAATCCAGTATTTTACTTCATTATTTATTGGAAGCATCTTTCAATCATATTTTCTAAAAGTTCATCTATTTAGAATTTTCTGCTCTTATCTATTCATAAAACCAGCTCTCTGGAGCTCTGTGCCGCAGGTTTATATTGGTGTCTCGGCGATGCCATGAGATTTTATAGTGATTCGGAATCCAATTTTAATCATTAGGTCCTTGTCTACTATGACTGTTCTAGCGTTGGGCGTAGGACTGACAATCCTACTCCTTAAAAAAAACATCTCATGCCTCGACATCGGCCAGTAGACAGACGGTCTTGGCCAACTATGATGCTGTTGTGCCAATGATGAGGATCTCTCCATAATTTACTATAAAATAAACCCATTAATTTTATCAAATGCTGATCGATTCTATTTATAAATTCATTTGAAACAATATTTCTAATAATTGGGTCTTAAAATGAACTAATATTAAATTTTGCAGAAAACAAAAGTTTTTAATGAAAGATGTAGTTCAAAGAACATAAATTTTTATACATTTGTCACTTTTATATGATCATCAAACACAAAAAGCAGAGAATTTTCTCCTTTTTAATATCGTGATACAGCGAAATGAAAGAATTTTCTTGTTTAGAAATGTGCTTACATGACAACATCTATTTCATAAATGCGTCCCATTGATATATTATCGCAACGATTATTTTTCTAAAAGACAACATATTGTTCACAAAAACATAGAATATCAACAATTTTATATTTTTCTTTTATTTGCAGCTCAATCCTAACAAAGTTTTTCTTTCATAAAACCTGTCATGGATTTGCAAAGGCCATTTGCAGAATGTGCCGGTCTTTCTTCTAGCCATTATTCTCAATCTGTCAGATCTCGGTTTTATTGAGCAAACCGTAACACTTCTTGAGCAGATGCACTCAAACACGCGGAGATAAATGCTTTATTTCAATCAAAACTTAACATCATAAACACCACTCACTGGATGATATTTCCTAAAAAATCAAAAGAAGCATCTCTTAAAACCTTTTAAGAGAATTTTTCTTTAGAAATACTCAGATGTGTGGTAAAAGAACCACGTGGAATAAAGCAAGTTCAAATAGAAATGTTTGCGAAAGACAAAAAAAATAAAAAAGAAGTTACATAAAAGGCGGATAGATGAAATACCTTGAAAGAATGGGCGGTGAAACCTAAAAATCAGTCGTTCCGCTTCATAAATTTCTTCGCAGACATCCCATTCGACCATCTTGTGTCGTCTACTGTTAAAAAGTTGGGATTCGACATCCCGATTCGAAAAAGATTGGTTTTTAGAAAAATAAATACAGCGATGTCTCGAAATAAGAAGTAAAAAAAAAAAAATATATCAAAGGTAAATGAAGGTGTATGTCAGAGAACGAAGAAAAGTCTGGAGTGTGTTTTGAAAAGGAGTAAATATTGATTTCAATCTTGTTTTGAAAAATGTAAAAGATGTTTCGTCAAAGAAAATAATTACTCGTAAAGACTTTTTTTATATTTCATAATGTAGAGATTTATTTTTAATTTCCTGTTGAGTTTGATTAATAAGTTAGGTCATACAAAACAGAATACAAGCTTAAACTCTAACATTTATATAAGACTAAAAATTTTTTTTTTTAATTTTATTATTCCTTATTTTAACGTGTTATTAGCACATCCTTATTAGTAATTAAAACTCTTTATTTATTTGTTGAATTTCATATTTTAAAATCACAATTTTGATTAATTCCAAGTATAGTTATTTCTTCAATTTGTTTGTAATGCATTTCCATCTTAAATAAACTCAATAAAGGAAAATTAGTTGTTTGTTTTCGGAATTAAATGTTGTATTCAGTAGTGCTTAAATCGTATTTTTAGAAGGGTAGTATATCTAACGGTGTTTGATAGCTGAGTTACTAGCGATTTGGCAATCGGTGCCATAGGTTTCGGTTTAGTGTCCCGGTGGTCCCATTGATAGATGTAGTGTCTCAGAATCCACTATAAACCGTAGGTCAGTATCTAATTTGCCTGTAGAGCTTTGGGCGTCAGGCTGACAATCAAGACCCGTAAAAGTAACTCCTGTGTAGAAATCTGCCAGTAGGCAGACGGCCTTGGCCCGTCATAGATTTGTTGCGCAATTGATGTTGATGAAAATCATTCCTTCTTGCTTTGCTCTCAAGTAAACAAACTAATTTTTAATATACTGGGCGATTCTTTCTATAAATTTATTTGATGGAATACTTATGATAATCTGCATTTGGTAGTAAAATTATCTAATATATTAAATTTTGCATGAATCAAAAGTTTTTATTGAATGAACTAGTAGGAGGAACAGAATTTTTATATACATCTGGCCATCTTTATACGATCTTCAAACTCAGGAAACAATGAATTTTCTACTTTTCAATGTTTTGACACAGAGAAATGTAAGGAATTTTCTGTATAGACAAGTGCTTATATGACAACATCTGTTTCAGAAATACGTCATTTAATCGCAACAATTATTTTTCTAAAAGCAAAATTCTTTTTCACAAAAACATAAAAGATGAACAGTTATTATTTTTCTTTTATTTGTATCTCGATTTTTGAAAAAAATTTTTCTTTCATAAAACCATTTATGGACTTGAAAAGACCCTTTGCAGAAGGTGCTGGTCTTTGAGAATAATTGCGGGAACGCCATTTCTCTCAATATGTCAGATCTCGGTTTTATTGAGCAAACCTTAACACTTCTTGAACAGATACACTCAAACGAGCGGAGGTAAATGTTTTGTTTCCAATCCAAAACTTAACATTATAAGCACCACTCACTAGATATCAGATATTTCAAAAAAAGATCAAAAAGAAGCATCTCTTAAAACCTTTTAAGAGAAATTTTCTTTAGAAATACTCAGATGTGTGGCAAAAGAACCACATAAAATAAAGCAATTTCAAATAGAAATGTTTGCGGAAGGGCAAAAAAAAAAGAAAAGTTACATAAAAAGCGGATAGATGAAATACCTTGACAGAATGGGCGACGAAACCTAAAAATCAGTCGTTCCGCGTCATAAATTTATTCGCGGACATCCCATTCGACCATCCTGTGTCGTCGAATGTTAAAAAGTTGGGATTTGGCATCAAGAAATTGAAAAGATTGAGTTTTTACAAAAGAAATAGGCAGAAAAAAAAAATATATCAAAGGTAAACGAAGGTGTATGTCAAAAGAAAGAACAAGAATCTGGAGTGTGTTTTGAAAAAGAAGCAAATATTGTTTTCAATCTTCTTTTGAAAAATGAAAAAAAAGATGTTTTATCAATGAAAATAATTACTCGTAAGGACTTTTTTTTTGCATTTGATGACGTAGAGATTTTTTTAATTTCCCGTTGAGTTTGATTAATAAGTTAGGTCATACAAAACAGAATAAAAGCTTAAACTCTAACATCGTGTATTTTGAAAAGGGTAAATATTGTTTTCAATCTTGTAAAAAAGATATTTCTTCAAAGAAAATGTATACTCGTAAAGACATTTTTTTTTTTTTTTTACATTTCATCAAATTGGGATTTGTTTTCAATGTCCTGTTGAGTTTGATTAATAACTTAGCGCATGCTAAACAGAATAAAAGCTTAAACTCTATTATTTACATAAGATTAAAAATTTTTTTAAAATGTTCTAAGTCCTTATTTTAACGTATTACTGATGGTAAAGTTAAATCTCAATATTATTTATTTATTGAATTTCATATTCTAAATCACAAATATGATTACAGCCAAGAATAATTTATTTCTTTCATTTGTTTGTAAAGCATTTCCATCTAAAATAAACTCAATGAATGAAAATTATTTGTTTGTTTTCTTATTTAAATGTCGCCTTTTTGTAGTCTACTTGGGATTAAAATAAATTGATAGAAGATTAGTATATCCTAACGGGGTTGGATAGACGAGTGACTAGTGATCTGTTACTCGGTGCCACAAGTTGCGGGTTCAAGTTCCAACGATCCTATGAACATTTGTAGTGGTTCGGAATCCAGTTTAAACCGTATGTCCTGGCTAATACGACTGTAAAGCGTTGGTCAACGATCTGCAAAGCCAAACCAGTAAAAATAAACTCCTGTATGGAAATCTGCCGGTAGGTAGCCGGCCTTGACCAGGCCATAGTGCTGGTGCGCCACTGATGAGATGATAATGCCTTCATAATTTGCTTTCAAATAAACACACTTATTTTATTAAATACTGTGCGATTCTTCTAATAACTCGATGCACTATTTAAAATAATTATTTGCATTTGTCGTAATATAAGCTAATATTAAATTTTCAGAAAGCAAAAGTTTTTATTAAAAGAACTAGTTGGAAGAACAGAATTTCTTATACACTTCTAGTCATTTTTATATGATCATCAAACAGAAAAAAAAAACAACGAATTTTCACATCTTTAATTTTTTGATATACTGGAATGTAAAGAATTTTCTATTTAGAAATGTGCTTATATGACAACATCTATTTCACAAATACTTCCTATTGATATATAATCGAAACGATTATTTTTCTAAAAGCTTCTGTACATAAAAGATGAACAATTTTATTTTTTTTTTTTATTTGTAGCTCGATTTTAACAACGTTTTTCTTTCATAAAACCTGTTATGAATTTGCAAAGAATAATTTGCAGAATATCGCTCTTCCCCGCCAATATTCTCAATCTGTCAGATCTCGGTTTTATTGAGCAAATCGTAACACTTCTTGAGCCCGATACACTCCAACGCGTGGAGGTAAATGTTTTATTTCCAATCCAAACTTATCATAAACACCTCACTGGTTATCAGATATTTTTAAAAAGTTAAAAAAGAAGTATCTCTTAAAACCTTTTAAGAGGACTTTTTCTTTAGAAATTCTCCAAATGTGCGGTAAAAGATCCCCGTAAAATAAAAAAACTCAAATAGAAATGTTTGCGGGAGCGAAAAAAAAAGTTACATAAAAGGCGGAGAGATGAAATACCTTGAAAGAATGGGCGGTGAAACCTAAAAGTCAGTCGTTCCGCTTCATAAATTTCTTCGCGGACATCCCATTCGACCATCTTGTGTCGTCTACTGTTAAAAAGTCGGGATTTGGCTTCAAGAAATTGAAAAGATTGAGTTTTAGAAAAGAAAGGCAGCGATGTCTCGAAATAGGAAGCAAAAAAAAAAAAAAAAATAAATCAAAAGGTAAAGGTAAATGAAGGTGTATGTCAGAGAAAGAAGAAGAATCTGGAGTGTGTTTTGAAAATCAGTAAATATTGTTTTCAATCTTTTTTTTTTAAGTGAAAAAGATGTTTCATGAAAGAAAACAATTACTCGTAGAGACATTTTTTTACATTTGATGCAATTGCGATTTGTGTTTAATTTTCCGTTGAGTATGATTAATAACTTAGTTCAGGCTAAACAGAATAAAAAAGATTAAACTCTAACATTCATACAAGATTTAACATATATTAACTTTTATTAGTTCTTATTTTAAGGTATTATTGATAGTCCAATTAAAAACTCAATTTTATTTATTTATTGAATTTCATATTCTAAATCATAAAATTACATTAAATAATAATTTATGTCTTCGATTTGTTTGTAATGCATTTCAATCTTAAATAAGCCCATTAAATGAAAATTCAACTGTTCCTTTTTTTAATTAGAGCTTGCATTCAGTATTCCAGTACTAACGGGTCCAGATGGGCGAGTAATTAGCGCTGTGGCGCTAGGTGTCACAAGGTTTCGGCTTCCAGTACCGACAGTGCAATGTATCTTAGTAGTGGTACGGACTACACTTTAAATATAGGTGCTAGTGTAATATGAATGTAGAAGGTACGGCGTAGGGCTAACAACCCCCATTGTAAAAAAATCATTTAACGTCTAGAAATATGCCTTCAGGCAGATGGCTTTGGACCACCATGGAGCTGTTGTGGTACTGATGTTAATCATCACTTCATAATTTACACTCAGGTAAAACCCACTAATTTTATCAAATGCTGGGCGATTCTTTTTATAAATTCAAATAATGCAATATTTATAATAACCTTCATTTGTTTTTAAAGTAAGCTAATATTAAATTTCGCAGAAAACAAAAAGTTTTTATTGAAATAACTAGCTCAAATAACTTAATATTTTATGCACTTCTAGTCAATTTTAAATGATCATCAAACAAAAAACAACGAATTTTCTCCTTTTAATTTTTTGATACAGCGAAATGTAAAGAATTTTCTATTTAGAAATGTGCTTATATGACAACATCTATTTCCCAAATACATTATATGTGGACATTTTTTTTTGCAACGATTATTTTTCTAAAAGAAAATTTCTTGTTCATAAAAACATAAAAGATGAAGAATTTAATTTTTTTCTTTATTTGTATCTCGATTTTTAACAGAGTTTTCTTTTCATAAAACCTGTTATGGATTTGCAAAGACCATTTGCAGAATGTTGCTGGTCTTTCTTCCAGCCATTATTCGCAATCTGTCAGATCTTGGTTTTATTGAGCAAACCGTAACACTTCTTGAGCAGATGCACTCAAACGCGCGGAGGTAAATGTTTTACTTCCAATCCAAACTTAACATCATAAACACCACTCACTGGATATCAGATATTTCCAAAAAAAAAAAAAAAGAAGCATCTCTTAAAAACTTTTAAGAGAAATTTTCTTTAGAAATTCACCAGATGTGTGGTAAAAGAACCACATAAAATCAAGCAAGTTCAAATAGAAATGTTTGCAGAAAAGAAAAAAAAAAAGTTACATAAAAGGCGGATAGATGAAATACCTTGAAAGAATGGGCGGTGAAATCTAAAAATCAGTCGTTCCGCGTCATAAATTTCTTCGTGGACATCCCATTCGACCATCTTGTGTCGTCGGATGTTAAAAATGTTGGGATTAGGCTTCTAGAAATTGAAAAGATTGTTTAAAAAAACGAAATGCAGCGATGTATCGAAATAGAAAAAAAGAAGGATATCAAAGGTAAATGAAGGTGTATGTCAAACAAAAAATAATCTAGTGTGTATTTGAAAAGCAGTCACTATTGTTTTCAATCTTGTTTTGAAAAATGTAAAAGATGTTTCGACAAAGAAATTAATCACTCGTAAAGACTTTTCTTTTTACATTGATGCAATTACGATTTGTTTTTAGTTTCCTATTGCAAGTTCATGCTAAACAGTTTAAAAATCTTACAGTCTGACATTTATATAAGATTAATAATTTTCTTTAAAATTCTATTAGTCCTTATTTTAACGTATTATTGATAGTGAAATTAAATCTCAGTTTTATTCATTTACTGAATTTCATATTTTAAATCGAAATTATGATTATAGCCAAAATAATTTATTTCTTCGATTTATTTATACCGCATTTCAATCTTAAATTACCTTAATTAATGAAAATTCAGTTGTTTGTTTTTCAATTAAATGTTATATTCTGTAGTCTACTTGTGATTAAATCATATATTTAAAAGGGTATTATATTCTAACGCGGCGTGATGACCGAATGACTGTCGCTCGGGCCACAGATGTCGGGTTCGGGTTTCGGCGGTGCCATGGATGATTATTGTGGTTCGGAATGCACTTTAAATCGTAGGTACTGACCTAATATGACCGTAGAGGGTTGGAAATCGGGCTAGCAACCCAAGTCTTAAAAGGAAACACGCTAATTTTATCAAATATAGGTAAGATTCATTTTATAATTTCATTTGTGGCAATATTTATAATAATCAACATTTTTTGCTAAAATACATTTAAATTACATTTTGCAGAAAACAAAAGTTTTTTTGAAGAACTAATTGGCTGAACAGAATTTCTATATAATCCTAGTCATTATTATATGATTCTCAAGCAGAAAACAAAGAAATGTCTCCTTTTTAATATTTTTATACTGCAAAATGTAAAGAATTTTATGTTTGAAATGTACTTATCTGACAACATCTATTTGTCAAATACAACTCATATAGACATATTATCAAAACGATTATTTTTCTAAAAGCAAACTTCTTGTTCACGCAAACATAAAAAGAATGAAAATTTTTTTTCTTTTATTTGTAGCTCGATTTTAACAAAGATTTTCTTTCATAAAACCATTTATGGATTTGCAAAGACCATTTGCAGAATGTTGCTGGTGTTCCTACATGCCATTATTCTCAATCTGTCAGATCTCTGTTTTATTGAGCAAATCGTAATACTTCTTGAGCAGATGCACTCAAACGCGCGGAGGTAAATGCTTTATTTCCCATCCAAACTTAGCATCATAAACACCACTCACTGGATATCAGATATTTCCGAAAAAGATAAAAATGAAGCATCTCTTAAAAACTTTTAAGAGAATTTTTCTTCAGAAATTCTCCAGATGTGTGGTAAAAGAACCACGTAAAATAAAGCAAGTCAAATAGAAATGTTTGCGGAAGCTAAAAAAAAAAATGAAGTTAAATAAAAGGCGGATAGATGAAATACCTTGAAAGAATGGGCGGTGAAACCTAAAAATCAGTCGTTCCGCTTCATAAATTTCTTCGCGGATGTCCTGTTCGACCATCCTGTGTCGTCCTGTGTTAAAAACTTGGGATTTGTCTTCTAGAAATTGAAAAGATTGAGTTTTAGAGAAAAAAAAAAAGAAATGTTGTGATGTCTCGAAATACGAAGAAAAAAAATAATATATCAAAGATAAATGAAGGTGTTTTTTTGTCAAAGAAAGAAGAAGAATCTAGAGTGTGTTTTGAAAAGGAGTACATATTGTTTTCAATCGTGTTTTAAAAATGTAAAAAGATGTTTCTTTAAAGAAAATGATTACTCGTAAAGATTTATTTTTATATTTGATGCAATTGCGATTCGTATTTTTTAATTTTCTGTTGTGTTTGATGAATAACTTCGTTCATGCCAAACAGAATAGGAAGCTTTTAACTCTAAAATATATACAAAGATTAAACATTTAAAAAAAATTTTATTAATCAAAATTTAAAAATTAAAAATTTTTGTCCTGATCTTAACGTATTATTGATAGTGCAATCAAATTTCAATTTAATTTATTTATTAAATTTCATAATTTTTGTCACAATTGTGATTAAAGCCTAGAATAATTTATTTCTTCAATTTGTTTTTAATGCATTTCCATCTTAATAAATGAAATTCCAATTGTTTCTTTTCTCAATTAAAGGTATTTAGTAGTCTACTTGTGATTAAATCATATTTTTAGAAGTGTAGTATACCCTAATGGGGTTTGATGGACGAGTCACTAGCGATCTGGTGCCACAGGCTTAGGTTTCGAGTCCCGCTGGTCCCACGAATATATGTAGTAGTTAGAATCCACTTTAGACCGTAGGTCTGTAGGTCTAATAGGCCTGTAGAGCGTTGTACATCGGGGTGACAATCCCAACCCATAAAATAAACTCCTGCCTGGAAATATGCCTGTAGGCATACGGTCTTGCCCCATCATGGAGCTGTTGCGCAACTGATGAGGATGACAATGTTTCCTTCATAATTTGCTATCAAGTAAACACGCTAATTTCATCAAATACTTGGCGATACTTTTTATAAATTCAATTCGTGTAATATTTAAAATAGTGTCATTAGGTGCAAAAATAATCTAACATTCAATTATAAAAACACATAAGTTTATATTGAAATAACTGGCACAAACAACAACGAATTTTCTCCTTTTAATATCTTGATACAACGAAATGAAAAGAATTTTCTTTTTTAGAAATGCCCTTATATGACAACATCTGTTTTCCAAATACATCCTATTGATATTTTATCGCAACGATTATTTTTGTAAAAGCAAACATCTTGTTCACAAAAACATAAAAGATCAACAACTTTATACTTTTCTTTTATTTGTATCCCGATTTTTAACCGAATTTTTCTTTCATAAAACCTGTTATGGATTTGCAAAGACCATTTGCAGAATGTGTACTGGTCTTTCTTCTAGCCATTATTCTCAATCTGTCAGGTCTCGGTTTTATTGAGCAAACCGTAACACTTCCTGAACAGATGCACTCAAACGCGCGGAGGTAAATGTTTTATTTCAATCAAACTTAACATCATAAACACCACTCACTGGCTATCAGATATTTCGAAAAAGACCAAAAAGAAGCATCTCTTAAAGCCTTTTAAGAGGAATTTTCTTTTAGAAGTTCTCCAGATATGTGGTAAAAGAACCACGTAAAATAAAACAAGTTCAAATAGAAATGTTTGCAGAAAAGAAAAAAAAAGTTGCATAAAAAGACGGATAGATGAAATACCTTGAAAGAATGGGCGGTGAAACCTAAAAATCAATCGTTCTGCGTCATAAATTTTTCGCGGACATCCCATTCGACCATCTTGTGTCGTCGAATGTTAAAAAGTTGGGATTTGGCTTCAAGAAATTGAAAAGATTGAGTTTTAGAAAAAAAATAAATACAGCGATGTCTCGAAATAGGAAGCAAAAAATATATATCAATGGTAAATGAAGGTGTTTGTCAGAGGACGAAGAAAAATCTGAGTGTGTTTTGAAAAAAGAGTAAATATTGATTTCAATCTTGTTTTCAAAAATGTAAAAGATGTTTCGTCAAAGAAAATAATTGTTCGTAAAGACATTTTTTTACATTTGATGCAATTGCGATTTGTTTTTAATTTCCTTTTGAGTTTGATTAATACTTTAGCTCATATTAAGGAAAATAAAAAGCTTAAACTCTAACATTTATATAAGATTAAATATTTTTTTTTAATTTTATTACTACCTAATTTAACGTATTGTTGGCAGTGTATTATTAAGCAATTAAATTTAAGTTTTATTATTTATTTAATTTTTTATTGCTGCATTTTTGTATTGTAAATCACAATTATAATTAAAGCCAAGGATAATTGAGTTCTTCAATTTGTTTTTAATGCATTTCCATCTTAAATAATCTTAAGAAATAAATATTCGATTGTTTGTTTTCGGAATATAAAGTTGTATTAGGTAGTCTACTTATGATTAAATTATATTTTTATAAGTCTAGTTTATCCTAACCATGATTTTTAAGGAGATGTCACTGATTTGATTGAAATTTACATAATGGGTTTTTAAATACAATGATATCAACTAGACAAAATAGTTTTGAAAATCAAATATAGTCTTACAGATTTGGTTTGGTTTGGTGTATTGTTATACGGTCATTTTGTGCACATTTTAGGCTAATTAGACGGTACATACAGTTTAACATGGATTCGGAACCACTCATAAACATCCATACTGCCCCCAGGATTCAAACATGAACCATGTGGTAACAAACACAATTTGACATCAGGTTACCAAGTAGGTGAAAATGACTTAATGATCAGATGAAATCTTCGAAAGTATCCGTTCCAAATTGTTGTGACAATTGTATTGATGGTACAAAAGACTATGAAACATTTACTGTAATGTTTATTGCCTCTGTAATTTGTAAATTACCTCCGAAGAAGGTTGGTCATTGGAAAACAACGATGAAAAATTATATATATTAAATAATTTTTATAGCATTCCAATTTCTTTTGCCTTCTGAAACAACTTTTTACTAAAATGGAAGCATGTGGTACTACTCTTTCCTTACTGTTACAGATTTACATCCACAAAGGACTGAATAGTGTGTTTTAAAACATTACTAAGCAATCAAAGAGAGCGAATTCAAATGTCTTCTCGCGTTTCCATTATTATTAGTTACATTTGTTCTAAATAATAAAGTAGAATTATTTCAATAAAAAAAATTACATTAAAAAAACCCCGCTTTTTAAATTAATTTGTAAAATCTTTGATTTTTATTTGTGCAAAAACGTATATTTAAAACGCACATTCAATTTTGCTTTTTATTGTTGTCAAAATTTAATTATATCAGATACGTGTATTTGCATGCATATATATATATATTATATAGCTTATTTTTGCGACTTGTGAAAATTTTAGAATTCGTGCTTGCGTGCATATGGGCTCAGATCTGTTGCAGGACCTGCTTTCAAAAAGGAGGATACGCAATGGCAAAAGTGATAACAACATGTGTAAAATATTTCACATCGATAAACTTTTCCGAGATTTCTCTTAGGAGGCCCGCAAATACCAAAGAGCTACCGCTAAAAACTTTCAGAAAGGCATGTATTATTCGACTGTTATTCTTGATAAAAATTATGTACATATATATATATATATATATACATATACTTATATATATATAGAGAGAGAATAGATTGAATAATACAGGTAGGGAATGAAAGTTATATTTCATGTTGAATAAAATTGCAGAATGAATGTTATCTGGTTTTGAATATATGATTAGTGTCAGGAAATATACAAGTAGTAAAATTACGCAAAGAATAGGGTAATATGTTTTTGTAAAAATAAATGAAACAATATGATTCAGGTCATACGTATGAATTACTAGACATACGCATGTAGGTTTTAAAGTAATTTATTTTAATTCACATTTATAAAAACGGTTAACTTTTTTCTACAGTGAAATAAAACTTCATATTACTATTATCTTACTTATTCCACATTTCGTTTACATAAAAACTTCTCTCGTGAATTGTTTCTCCTGTAACTATTAAATGTTAGCTTTAGTAAAATCGTTCTAAAAAAACTAATTTAATTCAGTTTCTCGTTTTAATAGAATGTTCTGCCCTTTTACACTTAAGTTTATTATTAAAAATAGAATATTCTAAACCTAATTAAATTAACCAATTTCCTCATAAAAAATTTTTTAACCCGAAAAAATTGACCTATTATTTTGAGTGTTTTATATTTAAAAGTAAATTATTTTTGTCCTGATTAAGGGCTTGTTCCAATTGCTAAAATAATGAATAATATTCCAGGAGCACATACCTATGATATAATAATTAGAAAAACATTTAGCAATAACGTTCAACAGGAGAACATATTATCATAAGGGGGAGATAAAGGTGTATAGAAATAACGTATTGGTGGGCTTCTAATGCAAAAAATATTGACAGATGATATTAAATTATTAATCTACACTCAAGAGCCAAAACATTATGGCCACCCCCTACATTTTGCAATGAACTCACCTGGATGACGTAGAAGGTACGTGATCAGGTGGAAGTGGTTATTTAAGTGATGGTATTAATCCATGTCAAGGCGGGTTGAATCTGTGTTGCGCGCCAAAGGTGGGTCAACTCGTTATTGACAGGTGGTCATAATGTTTTCGCTCTTGAGTGTATGTTATTAAATTTCAAAAAATTATTAATATGTGTTTGATTTACAGCAGCTTATTATTCGACGTTTGACGCAATGGCATGCGCAGCTTGCGCGCATAAGAGCTCAGATCTGTATCAGCTGGCAGAGTCCGTTGCAGACCTGCTTTCAGATAAGATGATACTCAATACTCAATGACAAAAGTGATCACGCGTGTAAAAGTATACCACATCGATGGGCCTTTTTCGGGATTTATATCTTCACATGGCCGATTATGTCATTGTCGAAGGAGACGTCTTTATGCACTGTCAGAGGAAGACACGATGGAACATAACATGCATTAGATGGAACACAAGGCAGAGCATTGTTTAACCAAAAAATAATAATACTTAAATCAAAAATTGCTTTATTATGCAATATTTTACATTAATTTAAAATTAAACAAACAAACAAAATAATAATAATAATAATCATGCGCTCGCATTCCTTTGGATGCTAGATCAGGATTTTAAAATAGTTCTAAATCCTCCCTTTAGTAATCTAAATCATATAAAAAGGCGTTTAATTTTCAATTTCAATTTTCCCCCAAAAATTATTGAATGGTGCATCCTATTATTTTAGTCAGTTAATATCGTAATTCTATGTAGCGTATTATCGTAATATATTAGTTAACATAATAATTACATGTTGTACAAACTTAAATTAAATCGATGATGGCCAGTTCGTAACCTTTTCTTAACTGAAGGCGCTGTTGCCTGGAATCATAGCTGCTTAATATTCAGATGTTGTGGATTTGGTTTCCTTTTATTTTTCTATGGAAGACTAATTGCCCTTTGCTAACTTGTTTCACTATCACTACATTTAATGTATATTTTCCTGGTTTACCTCATCAGGGATACACATGCGGTAACTTTTAAGAAGACTTCCACATAATACTAACATGAGGCAGATTTTACCAGGCACTTTCGCACTAAAATATATATATTTTTGCTGTGATGTCAGCAAATTAGTTTTTTTGATTGACCAAATGAACTTTCTTAAGAGACCTTATAATTAAAAAATACAACTGAAAAGAAATATGTTCAAAATTATGCTACATAATAATTTATTTTTTTCTCTAGAATTACAAAACTTATTTAGCATAATATACATTTATAGTTTTATTTATAGGGTATATTCTGGAGATAGGTCTACTGGCTCAATGCACTGACGAAATACAAATACTTGAATAATGTTATGTGTGTTTAAACGTATTTATTTAATTATATATGTTAAAATGTATGTGTTTAGGCGTCGATGTTTGATATTATAATGAAAGTTTATTTTTCAAAATCTTGATTATAGCGTATTTAGTTTTGCAGATTCATTTTCATAATTTATTCTGTTTTTAGTAGTTTTATTTAAGTACTAAAATAAAAAAAAAAAAAAATAAAATTGAACCACCTTATTTTGAAGTTTTGTAATGGAGATTCATTAATTAAAATTATTGTAATCATGAACTTGCCCAATTTGTTGCACACATTTTTCCTGGATTGTTATATAATTTTTGTGAATTATATAACAATCAATAATATAATTATAATTATATGATCATTGTCAATTATATAACAATCAGAAAAACTTGTCAATTTTTTTTTTTTTTTTTTTTTATTTCTTGATAAATTTATTTAAATACCTTCGTTTCTGGATTGAGAAAAGTAAATTTTTAAAATCAATTTAATAACATTTTAAAATTGTCAAATATAATATATAACATAATTATCTTTATAGAGAAAAAAACGTATTCTAGGTATGATTTTGTTTCCTGCAACTCCTTTTTTTTATGTTTGACTCCCTTTTTCCTCCATATTTCGCCCCTATATAACTCCCCTATTAAGATCACGTATGGAGCTATAAAAAAACAATTACCGATTTCCTCAATCAGTGGATTCTTTCTTGCGAAAATCCGCTTCTTTGTCCTAAATTCCAACAAGGCTCACGCTAACAAGATTCGGATGTGTAATCTGGTGGGCATTTAATGGTCTTCATAATGAGAAGTGACCAGCAAACACTGCTTAAATTGGTCAAAAACCTCAAGAAAAAAAAGCTTTTCATGTCTGCATTCCACATTTATTTCTTCTCTGCCGCATTTCACGAATTGCCACCATTTGTAGAAAGGAAACTAATTTAGAAGAGGAAGAAAAATAACGAATATAACTCGTATGTGCACGCAGAGGAAGATATATGTCACGCATTATGCAAATCAGTCAGGCTCTCTCCTTCGTGTGCTGTTCGGCTTTAGTATCTTAAATTTCTTCGACATGACAACACAAAGTATTTATACAAAGTCTCTTTTTCGTCTATTTAATTATCTGAAGGATGGATTTTCTCTTCCTGCAGTCAGAATTAATGGCACTTCTTGGCACTGGTAACTGAGAAAAATAGTGTTTCAGACAGATATAACTGTTTACAATGAATTCAGGCTTATAATTTTGTCTGGTAAACAGGATATTACTATCAAACGTATGAAGAAAATGTTTTATTGAAGGGATAATAAATAAATTTAACAATGCTATGGAGCTATTTTAATGAAGAAGCCGTATTTTATAACGATCAACGAAAACAGAAAGCCATAAATATCAGTTTTGGTTTTTAAATTTCTAGTGTCTTACTTTTTACAACTGAAAGTAAATAGAAAAATGGTATGCGTAACAAGAAATTAAACTTTTGACAAAAACTTTTACTATCGAAATTAGTACTTTTTAATTATAACCATATGAATGTGGAATAGCAACAATAAAATTTCAATGTAGTTATTTTTAAAGTAATTATTATTCTTTTATTATAGCAACAGCTACTTGGTGGAACTAAGCCGTCTGCCCCACTCATAATCTGAATTCCGAGGGCAGGGAAGTGTTTTTTTACAGGGGTAGGGTTGTCAGCTTCACGCCCAAAGCTCTGAGTCATATTTAACCTTGAGACCTGAATGACCGAGTTTCTAGAGCTTTGGCGCTCGGTGCCACAGGTTTCGGTTCGAGTCTGGCGGTGCCATGGATGTTTGTAGTGATTCGACCAATTTATACCGTAGGGCCACTGGGTCTGATATGATTGTTTGGACAGATAATTATATATTCGAGGAAGGATTCCACTCTTGTCGAAAATCCAAAATCGGCTTTACGTGCAGGAGGTGCGCAAAGAAGTGCAGGCTTGCCCTAATATTCCTCGTTTGTTGAGAGACTGTTATTGTAGCTTGTTTTTATGGATTTAATTTGCCTTTTTTCTGTTTTTAATTTTATTTAAACATTAACTAATGAAAAAATTTCCCAAAATGAACCACACGCGATTTTGAAGTTTTGTAATGTAGAGTAGTTAATTTCCATCAACTCAATTTTGTTACATAATTTTTTTTCTGTCAATTTTTTTATATAATTATTTTTTATTTCTTTGTGAATTTATTTACTTAACTTTCATGTTTAGATTGAAGAAAGCGATTTTTAAAATCAGCTGAAATAACATTTTAAGAGACTATCAAGCTATAATTTATACCAATAGAATTATTTTTGATAGAAATACGCTTTCCATATATGTTTTGTTTCAAGCAACACCTTTTTTTTATGTTTGACTCCCTTTTTCCTCCATATTTCGCCCTATATGACTCCCCTATTAAGATCACGTATGGAGCTATAAAAACAATTACCGATTTCCTCAATCAGTGGATTCTTTCTTGCAAAATCCGCTTCTTGTCCTAAATTCAACAGGACTCACGCTAACAAGATTCGGATATAATCTGGTGGGCATTTAATGGTCTTCATAATGAGAAGTGACCAGCAAAACACTGCTTAAATTGGTCAAAAACCCAAGAAAAACCGCTTTTCATGTCTGCATTCCACATTTATTTCTTCTCCTGCCGCATTTCACGAATTTGCCACCATTTGTAGAAAGGAAACTAATTTAGAAGAGGAAGAAAATAACGAATATAACTCGTATGTGCACGCAGAGGAAGATATATGTCACGCATTATGCAAATTAGTCAGGCTCTCCCTTCGTGCTGTTCGGCTTTAGTATCTTAAATTTTTCGACATGACAACACAAAAGTATTTATTTCTCTTTTTCGTCTATTTAATTATCTGAAGGATGGATTTTCTCTTCCTGCAGAAGAAATTAATGGCACTTCTTGGCACTGGTAACTGAGAAAAATAGTGTTTCAGAGAGATAGGGCTGTTTACAATGAATTCAGGCTTATAATTTTGTCTAGTAAACAGGAAATTACTATCAAACATACGTAGAAAATGCTTTTATGAAGGGTAATAAATATCTTTAACAATGCTGTGGATCTATTTTTAATGAAGAAGCCGTATTTTATTAGGATCAACGAAAACAAAAAGCCATAATATTCAGTTTTTTTTTTAAATTTCTAGTGCTTATTTTTTACAACTGAAAGTAAATTTAAAAAAATGGCATTCAACAATATATTAAAATTTTAAAGAAAATTTTGCTATTAAAATTGGTATAAATATATATATTGCTATTAATTATAACCATATGAATGAAAACAACAATATAAAAACTTTCAGACACTGTTGTAAAAGTAATTATTATTCCACATTGGCGCAACAACCCAATGTCAAATACAAGCCCTACCTACTGGAAGAATTGTAGACGATGTTTTCTTTTATACGGGGTAGGGTTGTTAGCTCTATACCCAACGCTCTACAATCATATTTCACCTTGGGGCCTGAATGGCCGACTGTCTAGTCCTCTGGTGCCCGAGTGTTGAAATTACCGTGGATGTTTGTAGTGGTTCGAAATCCACTTTAATAAGTAGGTCCCGGTCTCATATGACTTTAGGTCGTCACAGAGCCCAATCAGACTTTTCACTCACATCATTTCCAAATTGTAAAGGGGGCAACTCAGCTCTAGGCACAGGATACGGGTGTAATAGTTGTAATCATATTTGACCGGGACCTATATACGACCTAGCTACAAGTCATACTTGATATAAAAGATTAGACAATATTATTTTACCGAAAAAAAAAAAATTATAACGTTTTCTTCAATTAAACATGAAAAAAAAAAAAAAATAAATAAAAGTGGATAAAATGTAAAATAAAATATTATTAAAAAGGATATAAAATGTAAATTGCAGCTATTAAAAACCATTTATGTGCGTTTATTTGTTAAAATGTTTTAAAACTGGAAACTAAAGATGGATTGATAAAACTGTCGATTTGTAACATTTTTTTCCTTTATTTTATTCTTAATTAATTTTCTTTGAGTCTGAAAGAGGATGATTTATTAACAAACATTGCCAGGGATGACAGTCGGTCTAGACTCTCGACCTTTCTCCCCCCAGAAAAATGTGAAAAAAATTGGAATCATAAGTAAATCAATAATATAAAATCATGAAAAAATACTAAGATTTACTGATTTTCTTGAATAGTATATTTTATAGATAACTACTAACATTAAAGAGAGAAATAAAAATTTATGTAATGTTTTATCTATGCTTTTTTTTTTTATTTTCCAAATTAATCTTACAATATTAACACTGAAATATGAAGTAACATTTTTTTTTTAATTTATTGTTATGGAAATGAAATGGGATATATATTTCCAAATGATAAATTTAACTGTAAACATTGTTTGATTCCTACAGGGTGAAATAGTTAAATCGAGAAAATATTGTATATATAAAAATATATGAGAAAACATATTCATTGGAAAATGTACAATTCAGGAAGTTGAAGAAATTTCACTAACTAGATCTCGTTGATAAGTGGTCTGATGGCCGAGTGGCTGGCTATCGGCACCATAGGTTTAGGGTTCGATTCCAGGTCTAATATGATCGTAGAACGTTGTGGGGTTAGTGTTACTCAGGTCCATATCGTATCTTCAAGCTATACGTACCACCCTGGGCAGTTCTAAATGAATAACAGCGGTGCGGCCCTTGATTATGGCATAAAATTAACTGTCTCTTTACTGTCATCTGCATTAGAACAACAGCAATAAATCTCGTTGATATAAATAATTATATCTCCTTAAAATTTAATTTGATAATAATCTTGTTAGTATAGAATACATTCATTCATTTCTAAAGTCAAACAACTAAAACAAATCACAAAGACGAGATAACATTGATATGTTTTCGAAATATAATTAAATATAATTTTAAATGATTTCTTATAATACTTTCAAAAAGTTTTTTAAAAATCAACCCAAATGCATGAATTATTAACTTAAAAACGAATTCACAGTTGCGTATTACGAATGCACAGTGATACATAAAATAAAATCGGCTTAACATATGGTTAGGTTTTTTTTTTTTTTTTTTTTTTTTTTTTTCATTTATTTTGATACAGATGTAATTTCAAGTTACAACAACGCCATTCATTTACACCAATTTAAATATATTCAATCTATCCTGATTCATTGATATGATACTTATTATTAATCATAACTGTATTTAAATTAATTCACAAAAATAAGTATATATTACAAAATAATATAAAAATTGTTGTACATTGTCTATTATAAATCTTTTTTCTTTTTTAATAGCATGATTTTAAGTTTAATTTCAATTAAAAACACTAATAAACAAGATTTGTAAAAGAAAGTTTTGTAGTAAGTTTTTAACGATTTTGGAATAAAATTTAAAAAAAAAGAGTTTACCGAGTCATAAAATATTATCGATGATGATACCATGATCATGTATTATCACTAAATATTTTTGTCATAAGCATATTAGGGTGATTTATTCATAGTAATATACTGCTTTATTATTAGATTTTTATACTAACATCAAAATAACACCAACTTCGTAGAAAAATCTACAAATTAGGCACTTTTATATAGATGAATATAATGCGCAATGTGTTTTAAAATTTAGTGCCGGTTTTTAATGTTTTTCTGTAGTTGTAAACAAAAATACTTAAAATCTAATTCGAAAACTAATTATTTTAAATAGTGCTTTATTGTGGATTTACTTCATTATGGTTTACTGATAAACTGACATTAACTACCCGCTAAATCTGCTAATTTGTAGCATTTGGTTAAATAATAATACATATAAAGAAGTAAGAAATTTTATTCCTAACTAAATGCGCAAACAATCCAATACTTTGTTTTTTTCAATTCCTTCTATTAGCTCAAATTCTCCCTATATATATCTTGTTCAAATTTTCAATCGTTCATAAAATACTTTTTATTCATCCACTCAAGTTCAAATACTTTTTTAACTTGTAGTGGATGACACTTGATATTAATACAGTTTTTTTCAAATATTAGTTCAGTAATTAAATTTAATTACTTAAATTTATTTTTTTTTAAATTTAAGTTGTATATATCTACCAATAGATGGCGCCAGATAAACTTAAAAAATGAATGAAAATTGAGGGGGAAAAAGTAGGAATTGACTTTAATTTTTTTTTTATTTTTTTATATTACTTGTTTTCTGTTTTGTTCCATTATGTATTCATAAATAAGATTCAACATTTAGTTAGCATTAGCATCACAGTATAGTATAAAAAACTATCTAACTGTCAAGAATGTTAACTTTAAGATTGCAGTTTATTCCAAAAGTGCCAAAAACATAGAATATTCCTTAACCGAAAGCATGAAAATGGATAGATATTATTACGTATTCATTCCCATCTTCTGAGTTGGTTCAGCGTGAGAAAAAGGTTATACGCGTGAATGCTGTTTCTGAAACATTTTTGCGAAAAAAAAAAAGGCACATTCTAGTGCGAAAGGGAATAAAATAAAAAACTGCGTGAGAAAAAAATAAATTCCAGTTGGTAATACTTGCTTGACAGAAAAAAGTCCAAAAGCGATACGAATATTTCCATCCGTCTCAGAAATTCGATATAATATACATTTCTGCGTGAGAAAAAAAAAAAAAAAAAAAAAAAACTTTGTGAAAACTTACAAAACTTTTAGGGGATTCTGGAATAACTTCGTCAGCATTTGATTTCTCTTCAAGCTCCGCAACACAATACGCAAATGCATCAATGTTTATTTTATTATAGAGCTTAGAAAATAAAATTAAATGATTATGTAAATCAACACGATTTGCCTTTAATTTTCTCAACAGTTTTATGTTCAATATTTATAGTTATTTTTTTTTTCGAATGAGATTAGTGCATATTAGTAAATACTACAGGTGATTATAATTAAAGTCCCGCTTTTAGATAGTTTTTTATACTTTTACTATGATGCTAATGCAAACTAAATGTTAAATCTGATTTATGAATGCCTTGTTGTTGTCGTGTCCCTCATGGAAGGAGGGAAGAGGGATGCAGCTTCTGTACTGATGGAGCACCCGTAGGTAGAAATCTGACTTTGGCTGCGTGACGCACTCCTAGGAGACCGGTACCTACGGCTTAAAGTGGATTCCGAACCACTACAAACATCCATGGCACAGCCGGGACTCGAACCAGAAATCTGTGGTATCGAGCGCCAGACACTCTGCCATTCAGGCCTTATGAAAACCTTAATGGAGCTAAATAGAGAACAAACAAAGAATTGACACTCCTTTCTATGTACTATTATTTAACCAACGCTACAAATTAGCAGATTTAGTGGGTAATTAATGTCCTTTTTAACAGCAAACCATTAACATTTTAATGAAGTAAATCCATAATAAAGCACTATTTAAAATAATTAGTTTTCAAATTAGATTCTAATCAATTTTTGTTTACAACTACAACAAAGTACTAAAAACCAGCACTAAATTTTAAAACACACTGCGTATTGAATTCGTCTATATAAAAGTGCACAATTTTTAGATTGTTGACGTCTGAGAAGTTGGCGTCATTTGAAAGCTAATATTAAAATTCTCTAATAAAGAAGAGTCAATAAAATTAAATTTTAAATTAAGAGTAATTGGAAAGTTTAAGCATATATATAAATATAATGGCGCTGAGTTTTGAATATTATTTCTTATTTCGTAAGCGTTTTTCAATTTAATCTGTCTAGGTGGCAAAGAAGGTCTGATGGCCGAGTTACCAGCGATTTGGCACTCTGTACCTCAGTTTTCGGGCTCGAGTCTCACCGATGCCATGGTTATTTGTAGAGTTTCGGAATCCATTTTAAACAGTAAGTCTCGGTCTAATATGACTGTAGAGATTTGGGTTGTCAACTCTACGCAGTAAAAATAAATTAGCTGCTGTCTGGAAACCAGTCCGTAGGTAGACGGCCTTGGCACACCATGGGACTATAGCGCCAATGAAGAAGGTGGAAGAATTAGCATCGGTGCAAAGTTGATAAAAAAAATCTTCTTCGGTGTTCTTAAATGTGTTTCGGTTCAGAATTTTGTTCCTTAGTTGATACTTTATTATAAATCCCTGGACACTAAAAAAATCCCTTAAATAGAAGAAAATTTCTGTAAGGGCAATCTAATTTGGGGCATAAACATTGGGGGTTGAATATATTTGTGTTCTTAGCTGTCTAATATGTTTTAAACAGGTACTACTAGAGTAAACATTACTCTCGTTGATTCGTACAATTAATTCAGATTAATTGCACGGGTATACGGGTATTGAATGCTGGGTATACTTTTATCTGATCAAAAATCATTTGCGTAAGTTTTAAAAAAAAGTTATTTCACAACAAACATGTAATTTTTATTTATAAATATATTAATATTGCTCCCATCTATTTCAAATAATAAAATCTAATAAAATGCAATATTTAAACCGGTTTTTACAAATGCACTATTGGGCTTTTCCTTCCTCTTAATGAAGCACAATATTCAAACTGATAGTGGAGGTAGGAAAAGGGACTTTTTATTCAATGTTTCCAAAAACTCCATGACAAAACCTAAGCATTTGCTTATTAAATGGGATAAATCCAGGAAAATTTCCGTAAAGATAATCTAATTTGGGGCATAAACAGTGGGGATCGAATATATTGGTGCTCTTAGCTGTTATTAACCACATGCTACTAGAGTAAATCTTACTGTCGTTGATTTGTACAATTAATTCTGATTAATTTGATGGTGTAATTGTTTGCTGGGTATACTTTTATCTCACCCAAAAGTAATTCGAGAAAATTTAAGAAATAGTTATTTCACAACTAGCATATAATTTTTATTTAAAAATATTAATTTTGCGTAAATATATTTCGAGTAATGAAATCATATTTTTTATCTTTCACCCATCGCTTCAAACCGTAAGTTTTCTTTACCATTTATGTGTACGACAGTAACACTTTTAACGCTCAACATCTCCAGTGATATTTTTTATCAAAATTACAAAGTGCTTGTCGTGAGTTACACATTAAACCAACTGTAGTGTTCAATGTGCTTGATTTTTTCGGTTTTTTGGCGGAAAAAAGATTTCCAGGTCATTCAACAGTTGTGACACCTTTAGTGGAAAGCCCATCCACCAAGACAAGGCCATATCAAATTGGATGGGGAAAATCGGTAGAACTTTTTTGGGACTTTTTTTATGCCATACCGTTGCACCTTTCTTTTTAAGCATCTTCAGTTCAAATTTGAACTCATTGTGACGAGTGGTTCTTTTTTCTACAGCATTTTGAAAGGAGAACCTTAATTTTAATCACCGTGTATATTAATATTGCTCACAACTATTTTGAATAATAAAATAAGTTTTTATCTTGTATCAGACTATAAGTTTTATTTACCGTTTATGTGTACAACAATCACACATTTAACGCTCAACATCTCACTGGAAAGAAAAGAGCATCGATTAAAACTTAAACGATGCCTCAGAGCTTTAATTTTCGTATTATTATATCGGCAAACAAATGGAAAATCACTTCAACAGACTGTTTGTTTTTCGCCACAGCAGAGCAAATAAGCGTCGATACACAGAAAACTTCCACTTATTTGCTTCAAGCTGTTGATACAAAGAGTTGGACAAAAAAAAAAAGGGAACAACAAATACTCGACGATACCTCTGTAAATAGTAGAGATTTCTCTTTCAATGTTTGGAGAAAAGAAGCCCGAAAAAGTAAAGAAGTAAAAGAAGAACTTTCAATGTTTATTAAATGGACCCTCCAGGCAAAGCTATGAAAATGTGAATGGAAAACTTGGATAAGATTAGAATTTAAATTTTTACAGTTTAATCTTGATAAGAGACGTTCTTTTCCATAAATCCTTAATGGCCTTTAAGATAAAAGTTACGATAGCATTGTAGCCTGACGTTTCCGAGTATTTACATTTCCAGTTAAACTGTTTGGGAAATTAAATTTAGCAGTTTTGATAAATAAAATATCCAGACTCTTTCTGAGTATATGAACTGCGCGGTATGAAGCTATGAAAGATATGGGACGTTATTATAAAGGTTGAAGATTAAACTTTTTGTACTTCTTTTATTGTTTCTCGGAAGTGATTTTCTCGTGAAAGTAATTTAATTTTGTTAAAAATCAGAATTGAAATATTTTGCTCAAATCTCATCTAAAGTTGGCATAGAAAAAAATACGAAGTAAAAATATATATTTATCACCTTGAAATATTTTAAATATTACAATTTAAATTAATACCATTTTATGGCTGAAGTCACTAAATGGTACTTCAGTCAAGTTCCAGTAAAAGTTGCAATTGCTATTCACAAGACAACGCGGTTTTAAACTCATTGGTATTGTACTGCAGTCACTGTTTCTAAAGCCATTACTCTGAGTGCCGACTATACCGAATAATTTTATATCCACAATCGAATTACGTGGTTTAAGTTTTATGGGTTTCTGTCATTATATCGTGTAAATGTAGGCCAGTTCCTCCAAGAAAATATTATTCTTCCCTATATTAATAGCACTGTCATATTAAAAATAGTATCTATCGACATACATATATACATAAAATCATGCTTATACATCATACATATATACATCAAATAATATACATATATAAAATCATACATATATACATCAAATAATATACATATATAAAAAATCATACATATATACATCAAATTCTCATCCCACTTGGTAGACATCTAGACCAAGCTCATGAACCCGTTTAGACTCATGGCTGAAGGGAAAAGGGGAAGCTTCTGTTGTAATGGAGCACCCGTATGTACATGTTTGACTTGGCTCCGCGACACTCTGCAATCATATGAGACCAGCACCTTCATCATAAAGTGGATTCCAAACAACTACAAACATCCATGGCCCAGACGGGTCTCGAACCCGAAATCTGTGGTACTGTGAGTCAGAGCCATAAACACTCGCTCATTCAGGACACATAAAATCATAAACGTGCTATAAGCTAATCATTGAAATAAATTTTAATCGATTTAATAAATATATAATTCCTCTAAATACATTATTTTTACATTTCCTTGAAATTTATAGTATAATATTTATCCTTTTTCTTTTATTTATTTGATTTTAAGTATATTCTTTTTATATTATAAAATGTAATCTTTCTATAAAATGATTCATGAATATGCATTTATAATGACTTCGACTTAATATTTTTAATAAAAAATTATTTGAAAAGAATTCGATTTCAAATGTGAATAAGTTGTATTCATATAAAATATTTTTACAGCAGAATGATCATATTGATTTTTAATTTATGAAATACATTTTCATTCATCATCACGCATCATACCATTTAGTGAAATACATTTTCTCTTGGCAATCTTTTGTATAAATATTATATTGACTTTTACATATGCGACTAAATTGGAAAAAGCAAATTGACAAAAATACTCAGACTGAGTAAGCTATTTTTCAAAAGGGACGAAAAAAATTTATGGAAATAATTTTATTTGTGTAATAACAGCTTAGGAAGACTTAAGATTATAATAACTAAAAATCTTATAAAATTCAGAGAATGGGTATTTTAATCAATCCATTTCAGGCTTCTTGCGTGATGGGAAAACATTATAGATTTAAATATAAATATTCTATCTAAATAATTATGGATAATAACATACGTTTGATAATGAATTGGATTGCATTTACGTAATTTTGTTAGTTTACGTATATATATGTATACAAAATATGAAAAGTTTTATCAATTAGAACATTGTGCTTACTTTCATGCAACTATCTCTAATAACTAACGAGCACTACCAAACATGTATACATTGAACTTTCTCGAATTTTAAAATTGACATTCATGACATAACATAAAATACTTTTTTTTTCAATTCCATATTTAAATTCTAATCTAATGTATATTTAAATGAAAATATTATTGCGAAATTTATTTGTAAACGCATGAATATTTATTTTACATAGCTGGTATTTCTTTGTTTTTATTTAATGTTTAAAACTTTTCATTCATTGTGTAAATGCGTTGTACTGTACAAAATGCCCTAACTAAAATCTGTACAAGAAATCTTTTTAAAAATCACTTAGTTGGCTAAGATTTTAATGATATATTTGGCGATGATGATCATCATCAATATTTCTCAAAGCTGATAAAATTTATTTGTTGAGAACAAGACATATATTAGCTTATCAAAGAGAAGACAAGCCAAAATTATTATAAATTTTTCTTTATCCTACGAGTCCAACAGTACGCTTCTCTAGCAAGAGTCATTGACATTTGAGTCACTGCTGGTTTACTTTAATCTTGTTTAGTTAATTTGTGTTTTAATGACAACTGATATTTACATACTTCGTTATTTGTCTCATTTCTGTCTATAATTTGCTTGTCAAAGATTTATTAAAAATAAATATTGATGTATTTTACATTACTTTGCTGAACACCATACATAGTTAAATCAAACAAGATGGGATTTTATATACCATCATATCGATCGTTATGATACTACCATTTGTGTATGATTATAATACAGTAAATTAGCCTCAGGATTTATATGTATTCACTTCATTTTTTAAATTTATTATTAGTTTATGTAAAAACACAGTGCTATTTATTTTCTTTGATGTTCCCTGAAGCATTATTTGTTTTTTATGTTTGATTGCAACAAAGCGTTATGTTTTTTATAAAGCTATTGAAACAAATACACATTTTTCATAATGATTGTATTTTTTATACATTTTACTAAAACAATGAGAGAAATATTAATGGCGATTTGTAGTAAATTAGTTGTTTCAGAAGCAAAATAAAATACAGTGCTATAAAAATGGTTTAATTAATTTTTTATATGCTGTTTTCCAATGTCAATATTTTACTGAGATAATTTACAAACTACAACGACAGTAAACAGTAAATTAATTGTTACATAGCGTGTGTATACCACGACTATAATTATCACTAAAATTTGAAACGGATACTTCCGAAGGTTTCGTCTGATGACTTCACCACCTCCTTTTCACCTCCTCGGCGGCCTGGTGGTCAATTTGCTAACGCTCTGACCTTTGTACCACATAATTCACTTTCGAATCTTTGCGGTGGCATGGATGTTTATTAGTGATTCGGAATGCCCTTTATAATGTAGATCCTGGACTGATTACCCTAAATTGTGCAAAACATGATCGTATAGAGATATCCCAAACCAAACATTTTACTCATCGAGCCAGAAGGTCGAATATTCGAGCCTAAAGATCTATCGTCAGTATCTAGTAGTATTGATCCATCTACAATATTGAAATTGTAGTTTGAAATTTAGGACCTTTTATCAAGTTTCTTAGTGTACTTCTCTAGAAGTTTTAAAAGACCGACACTCTTGTAAATTTTTTCCTCAATGTAGTTATTTTGAATATTGATTTGACAAAAGGAATGATACTTTTTTTGATTCTAAGATGCATTTTTCTATTTTAGATAATGCTGATTATCAGTTGAAGGACCAAACACTCAATGAAGGGGGCACACGAAGGTGAGACTTTTTATTATTTGTGCATTTTTTAAACATTTTATGTATACAATTTAACTGAATTCCTGAGTTAGCCTTGTTTAGTGCATCACGATAATTTCACGAAACTAGAGTGCTGGCTGGATTGCCCTAAAATATTGAATGTCCAATTTAGGATAATCGTTCAATATTAAGATAATATCGGGGAAAAATGTTAATCGATGTAATGCTTTTTGAATAAAATATTATGTCGATATTACAAAAAAATTCATAAACAAAAAACGAAATAAACCATAAATATTACAAATAATAACAAATTAATTATTTAAAAATACAAAATTATTTACCAATTTTTATTTCAGTTTCATACAATAATTAATCATCATATATTGATGATTAATTTTTTCACAATATGGACTATACGATTGTTATATTTTAGCATGTATTCAAATAGAAGTATAATGCGAAAGTACGATAAAAGTGTATTAAGCGCTTTCGAAAATTTTACAATTTATTTTGTACTGTTTTTTTACAAAATTTAAGAAACAATATTAAAAATTGAACACCCCTCAAACTCATACATAGATTAATGATTTCCATAATGATGCAAGGTGAATTCCATACATAAATAGCTTAGTTATAAAAATAAACATTTCATCATTAGTTTAACAAGTACGTATATACCTTAGCCTTTTTTTTCACATGGTTATACCTGCCACACCTGTAATAATTAATGCATTAATTTGAGTCAATAGGGATTTTTACCAGTTAAATACTGATAATTTTAATCTTAGTCAGTGAGTTGTTTTAAAACAAACCAAGTATTCAAATGAAGGAAAATATGGATCTGTAAGGATCTGATCATAGAGATTCAATCGAAAAAATTTGCAATCTTCCCTACAATCTATATCATTACTGTAATTTTCCCCATTCATTATTGTAGACCACAATTTCTGCAGTTATGTTTTTTCGTGCTGCAAAAAGAATACGGTCCATCATATCGCGCGGGACTTCGTATTAACGTAATGATTTTAACCCGTTGTCAACGTGCACAAATACTGGCCGATAATAATAAATACAAATAATGCACGCAATAAGGACAATAACCTATATTTTCTGCACAACTATCAGTTATTTCATATTGGGCAAATCGAATTTGCAATTCAGAACTCATAAGTACAGTCTGAGTAAAAACTTTAAGGCCAGTAGACATTTTTGAGAAAATGGAAACATTTAAACTGAGGAATTAAAATACCATTTGATTAATAATTATTATTGATCGTAAATAAAAGTAAAAAAGTAGAAAAATTAATTTGCAAATATTTTATTATTAGAAAATATTACAGAACACGCAGATGAATATTTGAGCCTGAGTAAAAACTTCAAGGCCAACATGGAAAATAACATATAAGAAAAAAATTACAAATTCTTAGAAGGTTGTGTAGGAGCCATTACTTCGAATTACTTCAAATATTCTTGTTTTCATGGATGAAACGAGTTTTTGACAAAGGGTGGGGTCGGTTTTATACCATTCATCTTCGATAGTAGATTTCAGCTCTGTTGTTGATGTAAAATGTCTCGCATTTGCATAAACACTTCTTGCTAAGTCAGCCCAAAGGTTCTTGATTGAGTTCAGGTCAGGTGATCTAGCTGGCCATTTCACAGTTTCAACATTGTTGACTTGGAACCAATTTTTGTGCTGTTACTCGAATGGATCGGTGCATTGTCTTGCTGATATTTCCAATTTTCTCCAGCAAGACATTCAGCATTTGGCAAAAGATGATTTGTTAGGACATTTTTGGTATCCTTGTGAATTCATTCTGCCTGAAACGAATACAATTGAGCCCACACCATTGTAAGAAAAACAGCCCCAAGTTATGACAGACCTCCACCTAATTGGCGCCTGGAGAATATTTCTTTTTCATTTCTTATATCATGCCAGTAGAAATTCCAGTCATCTGGTCCATCCAAATTCCATTTTTTTTTTTTTGTCAGAAAAAATAATTTCTATCCATTGGTCATGACTTTCTAGCCAAAGTTGAAACGCTCTATTTTGTGTCTCTGCAGTAACTGAGGCTTAGTCAATTTTGCTGTATAAGTGTACCTTCCAGATCTGCTAATTGTGTTATAAATCGTTTTTGACAAACTTTAAACCTGTCGTCGGAATCAGTTTCTTGGTTGAGTACTTTCCAGTAGATGCAAGTTGGAAAACTCTTTTTCATCACACGAGGACAAAGATTTAGGTCTTCCCCCAGTATTCTTTTTACCATAATTGTCTTTCAATTTTAAAAAATTGTTGACCTTTGATCTTCCTATCTTTATCGCAATAGCACGACTACTCATTCCTGTTGAAGACAAAGCTTCGATCTGTCCTCTTTCACGATCTGTTAACTTACCCTTTCGCCATCTTCACAAAGAACACCAATACTTCGAAAAACGTATGACAAATATGAAAATTGTAGCGTTGTCACAAGCTAGTAGTTGAAATGTTAATTACACGATTATATTATATTTATTTTTAAAAATGACTGGTGGCCTTAAAGTTTTTACTCAGGCAGAAATACTAACTTTGTAAATAACCACATGTTTCTCATAATTATGTATTTACAAATTATGTTTATAGCATTTATTTCTTATCAATGAACTTTAATAATTAATATTATTTGAATCCCTTTTATTTCATTTTATATTTTATCAAAAAATTTTTTACTCGGGCTGTAAGTGGGTCTTTTATTTTAAATGCAACTTTTTTTTTTTCTATTTTGAAAATATATTTTAAATTTATTGATAAATAAAATCCGATTACAATGGGAAAAAATTTCCAAACTTCAAATTTATAATAAATTGAATATAAATCAATATTTTAATTAAATTTTGGCTTTAAAGATTTGTAAGATAAATGAAAATTGTATTTCCAAACATATAATGTTACTTTTTCACAAAGTTTCAATTTTTTTTTTTTTATTTCGAATTCTGTAAATTTTGTTAATAATATCATTCTTTCTTATCAATTAATGTCAAATAATGTTAAAATTTCCATTTATTAATTTATTTAATTTCACACATGATATAAAAAGATGGTATTTGCTTTTAAATATACATGAATAAAAATACTTTGCGATATTTTTATATTTCAGATCGTCAAAAGCTATAATTAATTAAATGAAAGACAATAAGAATATTTTTAAAACTGTATTTGAAAAAGAGAAAAAGACATTTAATCATTTTAAATTACATCATACGTTTAAATTTTTCAAGAACTTTTCAAAATAAAATAAATATTTTTCAACTCTTCTTAGAAATTGCATTTTACGGAATGAAAAATATTTAATAAATTTTATTTCATTTTTTTTATTTAGAATTACTGCAATACTTATACAGATATTAGATTTCTCTTAAAAATGTCCCTTTTAAAGCTGCATTTAAAATCTTTTCGTTTACTGTTTTCATTTGTTTAGCTCAGTATATATACTAATAACAATTCAAACGCTTTCCCTGTGCAAAAAATTTTTATAGCCTATTGAATTTAACTCTGATTTAAATGATTTTTTAGATAGATTTTTAAATCTACTGTTTCATTTATGAAGCAGAATTTTGTCAATTTCCTGAGAAGAAAATTGGTTTTTACTTAATAAATATTTTGAATTTAAAATTTTTCATTTGAAACTTTAGAATTAAAAACTTTTAGAATGTTATCATAAACTGAATACATAGCCAAAATATTAAATAAAACCCAAAACTTTAAATAAAAATTAATACGTGAAAAAAAAATTATTACATTCAATACCAAAATTCGAAAGTTAACACTAAAATAGAAAAAAAAAACAAAATTAACAAACAGTAAAAATAAATCCATCTGCCATCTGTAAAACGTGAAGCCATATATTTTTATCAATTTTCTATAGCTGTTCTTAGAAAACATGTTTCATAAAGTTGTAATTTGAGAATCTATATGTTAAAAATAAAATAGAAAAAAACCTTGTTTAAATTTATTTAAGTTTATTATTGTTTTATCTTTTATTAGTGTTTTTTTTTTATTTCAACTCTTTTTAACTTTTAGATTCTTTGTTTAATATTTTAAAATTATTGAACTGGAATATATCAGGGAAACAATAATTAGAGCTATAAATAGTTCAATATTCTAATTCAACAATTAGAGTTATTTAACTAATTTTCCTTTACAATTGAAATTTTAAAAATGCCATTGTATAGTTGTAACTGTTTTAACTATAGAATATTATAAGCATATATTGTAAGCATATTCGAGTTCTTATTATGAGCCTATTTTTCTCTTTAAATAGTAATCTTTCGTTATTGTAAATATTGGAATCCCTGTATACTTTTGATTGAGGTGCATAAAACTAAAGAGAAAAAAAAACTATTAATTTTTATAAAGAATTTTTAACCTTAAAAATGAATGCTAATAAGTTAGGATCTATGTTTAAAATAAAAGATCAACAAAACTTTACTAAATAAACAAAAGAATTCTACAAATACTATTCTCAAAACATGTATGATTTCAAATTTTCAAAACGCCCTTTCTCAGTCTTTACACTCATAATTTTGAAAAAAGAAAATTAAAGGTTCCCGAAGCATAGTTAGACAAATTTTCTTTTTTTTTCTTGTCGAAAATGAAAACATTGTAGCTCAAAAGCAACTTTGGCACAACCTTCTAAAATATTTCTAGCAATTTTATTATTTATTTACTAACTTTGACATTTTGTGACACTTGATTTTTCTTCTTGTTTAACGAAACTTTTTTTTTATCATAATGTCAATAGTGATTTTTTTAGACATTGTATTTGTGATTATAAAAAGATGATGTAGTGTTTGTGTTTGTAACTGGTAGTTTGTGTTTATATTTGGAGGATTCAAAATATTTGCGGAAGATTAGTTTTAGTAGTTTTAAACTGAAAATCAATCAATAAATATTATGATATTTTTATTTTTAAGAATTTAAGTTATTTTATATGTTATTAATTAATATTATTTATTTATTATTATTATTTATAATTATTAGTTATTATAATTATTTATAATGTTATGTTATTTAATTATTTTAGCTTTTTGTGTGAATTTTAAATAATGCCTTTCATGGCAATATTTCAAATATTTAAAACATGTTAAACAGAGAAACAATAAATACATGAACGCAAAGGAAGTCATTAATCCAATAAAACATAATAAAAACCTAACAATTTTAAAGTTTTTACATATATATCAATCATACTTACATAAAAATACAGTAAATAGATTCAAACAAGATGTGAATTTACGGTTTGGCTAAACAGTATCATGCAAATAGGGTCGACAATTTTTAAAAGTTCGCCAAATCACCAATTTTCATAGTCTAAGCGAATCGTCAGATACAATACTGTGTATCGCTATAGAATGAATAATATATTTTTAAAATAGGTTCAATCCAACCATTTAAAATAACTCTATCATCTCCCAATTTTTTCGTTTTTTTTTTTTGTAACGACACCACAAAAATATTGTGCAAATATCTCTTATTATTTATAATGTGATATCCATCGTGATAAAGCTGGTGTTTTAGGACATCATCATTATATTGGGCATATTTTTTTGCCTGACAAGTGTCTGTCGAGTAATTATTTTTAATTTCTTATTTAGGTAGCAACACTGATTCTATAAAAAAGAATTCAACATTTTGTCATTTTTATTTCTTTCTTAAAAATATTTTTATTTTAGCTCATACAATACACTATTTTATTAAATATTTTATTTTTAATAATGACAAATATCGACATTTTTATGGAGTTTAATAATATATTATAGTTGTAAATGTGCCATTAGTTTTATTAAAAGTTGGAAATCTTTTTACAATACATGCCACTTATTCAGGCGATGTAATGTAGTAAAGAACTTGTGATAAAATTTTAAAAAATATTAATTATTAAAAATTATTTTGCCACCATGAAAAATTTCAGTTTATGGAGTCTTAACTTTATTAATTTGATTTAAAATGTAAAATAAACTATTTATCCTATTTAACAAATGCAATTTACAAACAATATTTTTCATATCTTTGAAATCACTACTCTTTTTAAACACACTTCTTATCAGTAAAGAAATGGCGGGTAATTAAAAACACAACTAGACAGTTAAAAACACAACAAATATTAAGCTTTCTACTATTTAATCTTCATCTAATATCTCAATATCGATATTTTTTACCATTTAATCGTTGGCTATCTTTTTCTTTTCTATCAAGTATTAATGACAATTTTTCCACTCATAATATGTTTTCACCTGAAGAATCTTCCATTGATTTTCAACAATTGAGCAAGAAATTCTTTCATATCTTCCACTTTTAGAAAATGAAGAAAAAAAAAAAAAAATTACATAAAAAGCGAAACAATAAAATGTGTTTTTGTTTTTCTTTTTCATATGTAATTATTCTTAATGCTATCTTTTGAAAAAAAAAATATTATTCCAAATATAGAATACATAAGGACATTAGAATAAATGAATCCTACAATTTAAAACGAAACGAAGACTCATATCTAAAACTATGCAGTAAAGAAAAAAAGTTGATATTGAATAAAAATGATCTACTAAACTTAAAAATTGATTTTCTAAATTGTATTTAAAAACAATTTTTTCGTATACAATGATTTTAATAATTGTTAGTCAAACATATTATTCTATGATGTATAGATTATAAATTGTTTTTAAAATGTTAATTGTAATTTAATAAATATTTATCAAGTTAAACTTGTAATAATATTTATTTGTATAAATAAATTAAATAATATAAGCAATATGTTATAGACTTTAAATAATAAATTATAAACTTGTATAAATAAATTGTAAAAATATTTACCGAATAAAATTAATTTAGATTTTTGCAAAACTCTAAATGATGCATATTGGATGAAGCAGTTTTTGGTAAGATGCCTAAAATTTGAAATTTCTCTCATAAATAAATATTATTTATGTAAAAAATTTTCAAACTTACACAATTTAATATACAATATTTTTTTTTTGCTTTGTTAATAATAATGTTTTAATGGACAACAAAATATAAATAAAATGCCATTAAAATGAAATGTTTCAATTTAAAATTAGTTGTGGAATTCCGATAAACTCAATCATTTCAAACTAAATTTAACAATTCAAACAAATCATAAATGCTTAATTTTAAATTTTAAAAGCATAAATCATAGAATATTAGTCATTTAATAAAATGTGATTGATTTTCTTTCCTAATAATAAAAAAAATATAACTCAACTGTCATACAACTAAAAAAAAATGTCAAATTGTTTATTGTTGTCAATGTTTACATACGTCAAAATTTTTATTGTTGGCTAATAAAATATCTCTGGAATGAAAATAAACTATTATAATAAAAAATGCCAATGAAGATTACATAAAATTTAACAGTACAGATTAATTATGATTAAAATAAATGTAAAATCAATTAATATATAAGCAGATAGCGCAATAACTTATATATCTTTTATTTAAAATGGATTCAAATTTTTTAATAGGTAAAGACAAAGAGACAACAAATTGTCCATGACAAAATGTTTTATGTAAAACAAATTCACTTCGAATTTGAATGTTCACTTTCTACTGTTCTTGAAAGATAATAAAACACAATCGATTTTCGGTATTGTAAAATTATTAAGCGACGAAAATATTCTCAATCAAAATTTATTCAACATCCAGCGTCTCATTAAATATTAAAATCTTTCACGTTTTAAGTTTAATTAATTTCGACTAAATACTTTACCTGTCACTTTACTTCTCCACGAGTCAAGAGAAAAATATTTTTATGAATATCATTCTCTCTCTCAAAAATTTTAAAACGCGATTTGAATCCTGTGCTTCTAATGGAATTTATAATCACCATTTTCTTCTCTTGCAGAAATAAACAACTGGAATTAACGTCAAGGAATAAAACATTAGAGCAATCATTAAGAAAACTCTCTCTCTCTCTTTGTTTTTTTAACAGTTGTTATTGTTGCTTTTACTGTTAAGAAAACGAATCTGACATAGCAAACAAACGCTGAGAAATGCACCTGATTTATTTGCGTCCCGTTGAAAAATGCGATACTTTTCTGGCTTTTTAAATGATGGCGCATTCTTTGCTGTCCCCAACTCAGCTGTCCGCCACGCATTTCCAGCATTCTTTTCGAGTTCCGGAAATGTAATAGATGCGAAAACTTCAAAGGTAAACTTTCGGTGCAGTCGTGATATTTGAACTAATTGGTATTCCAAGCGAAAGGAAAATATTTTTATTCCACATTCCAAAAGTCGTCGGCGTCCTTCGTTTAATTGAAAAACTTGACAACGGTTTTAAAAATGGCCGAAAAGTTCAAAGAAGACTTGTGTTATCACTGTTGTCTCTCGTTTTCTCCCCTCACCATTTTGAAAAATGTGTATTTGTGAAAACTTTTCCCGTTTTTAAAATCGCACTTGTTTCTAGTTTCCTGCAAGATAAAAATGGCCAGAAGTATAATTAATGGAGAAAGCTTATTATTATTTGTTACATATGTAGACTTCATGTTTGTATGGAATTTCATTCATGTACCAATGATACATTTTTTGTTGTTATTATGTGTTTTAAAAGTTTTAAGTTATCAACAAAATTATCAGGAAAATTAATTCTGATTTATAATTAAATATTTCAAAGTAAATTATATTATTTTTATTGTGGAAAATAAAATTGATGGATAAAAAGTTTATTTTTTTGTATAGAATTATTTTTAAATAACACGTTCATATTTGTGTACAATAAAATTTAATAGACTCAATAATTTATAAAAAATACAGATATCTATCTTACATTTATTGAAAGAAATAACATTAAATATTTTTATATTATGTTTCAAAATATTTTTCAATTTTTTTAAATTTCTATTCGTACTTATTGCCAAAATTAATTGACTTTTAAATTACACTTAAATAAAATTTTGTTAGTGGAAAAAAAATTAATTAGTTTTTTTTATAAATTATTTGATGAATTGTAAAAATATAACTCGTTTATATGAGTATAACCCGTTTTTCATTGGATCTAAATAATAAAAATTTTCATTAATTAGATAATTACTGTATTGAATTTAAAATTTAATCTTATTCAGTCTAATATGAACGCATATTGCTTGTATTCAAGTTACTATAACTAAACATTCATACAATAAACTATTTTACGTAATTAAAAAAATTCATTTAAAGGAACAATATAGTTAATGCAACTTTTCCAATGGACTGAAATCCTTGTACATTTAAAATTTTGAGTTTAAAATCATAAATTTGAGAGTAGGAAGTCACTAATAAAGGTTTTCACTTCCTACCGAAAATTTAGCTGCATATCTTCTTTTGGTCATAAACTAAAATGGATATCTTTTATTGGTACCAAAGAAATCTATACAAACATATTCGTTCTTCAATTTTTAAGTTCTTCTATTTCAAATTTTAAATCGTGTTTATAATTACTTTTAATTTCCTTCCATCAAATCTACCTTTTTTTTTTTTGCACATGTGCAGAATGTTGAACACTGATTTAATTATTTTTGCAACGTTTTCATGAAAGGAAAAATTAACAAATAAGCTCTGAATTTTCTTAAAATTGAATAGTTTTCTTTTTTATGACCAACAAATAGATGAAGCAAGTATCTTTTATGGGTTTGAAAATTGAGAGTTCTTTATTCACAACTTTTCTGATCCATGTTCTTTTCTTGTTATTCTGTATAAATTTTGGTTTGAATGCAATTTTGTTTCTATTTTCTTATTTACACATAAAATGATATAGATCGGATTAGGTTTAGATGATAGGGCAGAGGCAAGGAAATGCCCTATCAACTAAACCTAATCACTATAAGATAAGGTTTGCTTAGAACCAATAAACTAATTTTCGAAAATTAGGTTATTGGTTCCAAGCAAACCTTAAGTTCCCATGTCAATGTAAGCAGGAGGCTGTGAATCTGCAAATCCCCTTTAAAATCCACTAGTCTTTAAAAAATGTGACGTTATGATGTAGGTGCAGTATAGCAGGTATCCTAAATAACAATGAATGGCTACATACATGACCACAGGTTAAAATCCCCGGAATTCGTAAACAATATCACTTGATCTCATTACCAGCTCTTACATTCATGAAGTTTCATAAATGTTTGTTTTCATTGCAATAAAAGAAAGGCTGCAATGAAATTATTTAATTAATGCAGTACTTGTGATTAAATTGTACAGTTAAAGTTAGATTTTTGATGATAAAAGAATAAGTACCTTTTTATATAGCTGCTTGTTTAATTTTCTTAAGATATTATCTGTATATTAATTTCTTTTCTGATCATTTTCTTAAAAAAAAAAAAGATATTTAGCTATAATATCTTGCTCTTCAATACTATTCAACAAGAAATATATTTTAGTTTTAATAGATAAATATATATTTTATGACAACAATAATTTATATAACCTGATGGCCGATTTACAAGATCTCTGGCGCTGGGTACCACAGGTTTTGGGTTTGACTCTCGGCTGGGCCATGGATGCTTGTAGTGGTTCGAATCCACTCGGAATCCTCGGAACTGCAGGTCACGGTCTAATAGGACTGTTGGAAGTAGGACTACCCAGTAAAAAGAAAAATATCTCCTGTCCCCGAAATGAAGAAGAAAAGAAATGAAGAAGAATTTTTATATTCATGAATATAATGTAAATTGCTTTTCTATATATAATAAATTGTTTATACACTTGAGGCATTGTTTTTCACGAAATACTTTAAGATTATTAAATGCTTATAAAATAAAAATATCAAGCATAAAGTTCCTGAGATGGAAATGTTGTAGTCTATATTTTGCTATTTTTTTAATGCATCGTATATAACATTTGGAAAAACAATGGTTAACGAATTTTTGTGTTTTTTTTTTTTTTAAGATAAAAACAGTACTTTTATAATACACATCAGTAAAGTGCAGCACTTATTTACGAAAATAAAGATTGCATTTTTAAGTCAAAATAATCAATGATAATTTAATGTTATATCATTTTTCTTCTTTTATATTAATAAAACTATTTTAAGCATCGTATTTCTTTTAAAAATAAAAATTTCATTTAAGAGATAAGCACATTCAAATTTTAAAAAAATAAATATTATCCTTAGTATCGACTTAACAATTACTTTTAAGTAAATTAAAAAAAAATACAATAAATATTTTAAGAATATGAATGTAGGGTTGTTTAATTTTTTATATTGTGCATTCCATTGGACCGAATAGAAATATCGGACCAATTATATTTTTCTGCCCTACAGGTGAAAAGCATGTTTTTTTTTCAAAATGTCTGCAGATTTTTACAGTTAACTTTACGAAGGCATTATTTTCCTGTAAAAACCTTTCTTACGAAAACCAGTAATTGGCATGGTGTTGCTTTTCAAAATAAGATAGAAGAATCGAATCTACATGCTTTATATTCTGTTTCAAGCATTTTTTAAAAAATTGTTTTAGAAAAGGTCTTATTACTCTATAACAAGAAATATAAATTTATAAAATTTAATGGACCACTACTTCAGTCATTTTAGAGATAAAATAAAAGACAATGAAGAACATTTAATACAGAATATTTCGATGTTGAGAGAATGTAAGTTAATTATGCATTCATATGGTTTTAAATAATGACCATTAGTACTCAGGTTTAAACATAAAATAGATTAATTGTTGGTCTAGATTATTACATGAAACTTTAAATGTTGCAAAAATAATTTATAAGTTAAGCTTCGAAATTGTAATTGTTATTGTTAAAATTCTTTCCCATTGATGAATTAGTAAATTCAACTTTGTAATAATACAATGTGCAAACATTTCTGATATATATAATATGTGAATATATGGTTTACTGAAATACATCCAAAGTTTTTCTAATGTGAAAACTTTCATTTTGTTATAATTTATGATGTTATAATTTAAGAAATTTGGATGAATTTCGAAACATTATAATTTATATCCCTCATAATCGTTAGGATAAAAATTATTAACATGAATTGTAAATTTTATTTCGATTTTTAAAGATTTCTATGAAAATAGCTTCATATTTAATTGTCAGATATAAAGGTAATAGGGTAATCTTGTAACCACCTTCAGAGATGATATTGTATCATATTGATTTTGTATTATATTGATTTTTGTATTATATTGATTTTGTATCATATTGATATTGTATCAAATTGATTTTGTATCATATTGATATTGTATCGTATTAATTTTGTATCATAATGTATGATATTTTATATATATAGGAGATACGTTGCAGTATCATATATAAAAATATCCTTTGAATTTAACTGAATTTTCTTTTTAATCTAAATGTAGGCTACATTACTCTTATTGCAAAATCATGTGAGAGCATGCACTCTGCAACTATTTTAGAGAATATTTCCTTGTGATATTTAATGATTACCCAATTGTTTCAGGACTTTCTATAATGATGCCTTTTTGAGTACTTTACCTCTTGTTTTTGAAGATGTGCATAGATGTCCGGTATGATGTCGAATTTTTAACGATTTTCAGTATATTTAGTGACATTTTGGAAAATACAGGATTCTACAAGGCCAAAATATTTAATATTTTTCTGTAGATATTTTATATTAATGTAGATTTGAAGACATATGAATCGTTCTTTTATTTTGCTGGAAATAAGCAAGACGAAGGCAAGATTTTTCCCAAATGAATATAAATAAATATTTAATGGCCATGTATGACGTAAAATGCTAAGTTATGCAAAGATTCAGGAAGCAATGAGATCGTTCGTGAAAAACATGACATTGACAGATGTGAATTGCCTTTTTTCTATTGCTTAAGACATGAAATCAAGTTTTTTTGCTAGTATTGCATTCGTTTGTCAGTTATTGGAACCAGTCTACATTTATTCAACTTTTATTTAATGTTGTAAAATGTTTTTCTAATATCTAGTGAGAGGAAGACTGAACATTTAAGTGATTGATAATTGTTGAGATAGTTCATTGTAGAGCATGAGGAAACTTTCTAAACTTTAATGAAAGGTCACTGAAATGCATGGCGAAAAGTTTGTAGTTTCGGTATTCTGATAATAGCTTTATTAATTTTATAAGTATATTATTAAAAGATCTGAGGCTGAAAATTCTTTTTTTAATATACCATTGAACATTTTTTATAAGAATGTTCAGAAAATAACAGTAAAAAGAACTACTGAATAAATTAAAAATATAGTGATGAAAAATGGTCGAAGAATATGATTAAATTTGTATGAAGTTACGATTAATATGACTGTTTAATTAATTTAATCTTAACCAGGAGCTTTACATTTGAACAATGTTTTAAATAATCTTTTTATCCAAAGTACATGCATTTATTTTCTTGCAATAATTCAGTATTAATTTCTGACTTTCGTTATGGGCACTGCAATCTGAAATTTTAGCCTGTGCAAATAACGGAGCTCATTTGTTAGGCATTTTGAAATTTATATCTTAAGATCGCAACTAAAACATTTGAACAATAGCTAAAAAAAAAATCTTCAATTCTACAAGAACCCCTATATATATTTTTAAAACATTGATTTTGGAATCTTAACTCGGGCATTAAGATCTACTTAGATAACTGAATATATATTATGATTATTTTTTAAAGAATTTAGTATACTGCTTTCGGGTCATAAGAAAATGTTACATTTTTTGAAATTATATGCATAACTGGACAAAAATTAAATGTACCAGCATCGATGATTTTTGAAATTCAATCATGTTAATTATAAATTTGGTTTAGTAGATTGTGTTTCAATTTAACCTTGATGCATTTTTTAGGAAAATTAACTAAAATTTTGCAATTATAAATCCGTAAATGCATAAAAAAATCTAAAATGAATTAAACAGCATTTTTAGATGCAATTTACGATGAAATTATTCTTTGAACTAGTACAACATTTTTGTTACATAAAATAAGCAATTTCTTATGCAGTAGTCTTTTACAAAGCTCATTTCGATAAATGGTATAAACCTATGAAGTCACTAATTGATCTGGGTGTTCAGAAATAATATATATATATATTTTTATGTAACTTATTATGTATATGTATAGATAGTGATTTCTTATCTTTGAACTTAATTTATTATCTGTAAACCATTCCAGCCGATTGACATCATAGTATAAAACCAAAGCAAAAACAAAACAAAAAAAAAAAAAAAACTCTCATAATATATAAAAAAAAAAAAAAAGATATTTTTCTCTAATAATTTTAGCAGTAAAAGTTACTAATGCACTAGTTTGATATCCATCACTAGTTTGACAAAAAAAAAAAAAAAAAAAAAAAAAACACAGATGGGCGGAAATTTATCAAATATAGATGTATTATATATTAAAAGTATTTATAGAAAAATTATTTCAACGAGTTTTCGTAACCTTCTCTGATAATATAGAAAACAGAATCCCTTCATGTCAATAAATAAATTTTTCAATTGTAAATTTATTCAATTTCAATTTTGTGGAACTATCAATTTAACTACAAATATATTTAACAAACCTAATTTATGTGTAATTTTTTATAATTATAATATCCATAAATAGAAAATTTCAAAAATTACAAAAGACATCTTAAAAATATGAACCACATAAATTAATCTACATCATTATTTAATTTTTGAAATTAATGCAATACATAATTATTCTATGGATTTATTTCTTATTGAATTGCTTTTTATGACAAATACATAAACGTAATTAGCATTATAATAATTTTTAAAGCAGTACGCATAAATTTTTTGCTATTAATTATAACAAATATTTTTCATCTGCAAAAGAATTCTTCAAAAAAAAAAAAATTTTTCAGTATTGAAAGCTGCATTTGCATTGCAATTAGTTATACATAAAAGTAAAAAATAATTAACTTATCTTTAAATATTTTAACGCAACAGTTTATTGACTAGTTTTAGAAGTTCGAAATAGCCAGTTAATAAATTTAAACAACAAAAACTGTTTTTTTCTTCATTAACTTTTTTTTTTGTGAGCTCAGAAATCGGAAAACGATACATGAAAATCCATAAATATATCGATTTCAGTTTAAAGTCATTTATGTTTGAATGATTTAATGGAGAAAAATGAACAAATGACGATTCGTTAAACTAGTTTCTCGTTTGTTTATTAAAGCTGGTATTTAACAAGGCTAAATGAAACTTGAAGATATATTAAATATTTCTAACATAGTATATTTTAAATGCCATTCGAATGGCTCTTTTATATTTACATGCGATTAAGGAGATTAAAAAAAAAAAAAAAACATAATCATCTTATTAATTAAGTGCATTTAAGAATGTTCAAAAAATGAAACTACTATAAGATTATCTTAACAATTCAAGTATAATAAATTATTCTGTGGCATATTTAATATTTTCGGCGTAAAAGATGAATTATTAAAACATTATTAATGATTAATTAAAGCAGATTTAATTTATATAAAAGATTAAACTAATTTATGATTTTTATACGTGCAAAATTACATATATGTTATGTAAACAATTATAGCTATTCTAGACAAATGTAATATTGTAATTAAATATTAATGTATGCAATTTTTAAAAATTGTAAGAATGTAAGCCTTGAAAAAGATAATTTGTTCGTAAAAATTCTAATTCATTTTTCAATCGGAAAGATTTATTATTATACTCACAAAATTTTAGGTTTATTTATGTATTCTACATCACTTTCACAGTAAAACGTGGTTTCGTAGATCAAATTAAATCTACGAAACCACGTTTTACTGTAAAAAATGTACACATATTTAACAATTTCTTTACCATTTTAATTGAATCTTTTGATAGACTTCGAAAATACAGAGTGATTATAATTAAAGTCTCACTTTCAAAATGCTGTAAAAAAGAACCACTCGTCACAATGAGTTCAAATTAGAACTGCAGATACTTGAAGAAGAAGAAACGTTATAGAATCAAAAAAGGGTTCGATAAAAAATCCACCGATATTTCCCATCCAATTTAGATGAACTTGTCGTGGTAGATGGGCTTTGCACTAACAGTGTCACAACTGCTAAATGACTTGGAAGTCCTTTTTCAGTCAAAAAACCGAAGCAATCAAACACACTGAACACTATAGAAGAACACTTTTTAATGTGCAACTCAAGCCAAATACATTGTAATTTCGATTAAAAATATCACTGGCAAACGAATTCACTTTCTTTATGTCGCTTATAGCACCATCCATTAATATTCTTAAACCGTACATTAATAATAATGCCGTACCGTTTCCCTCTTTTTCAAGTATCTTCAGTTCAAATTTGTACTGATTGTGACGAGCGGTTCTTTTTTTTTAGCATTTTGAAAGGGGGACTTTAATTATAATCACTCTGCATATGTTATTAAAGCCATCTGAAGCTTAATATATTTTGAGTTTTATTGACACAGTATTTTAAGTATATAATCATTAATTTTTTTGTTTAAATTAATAAATTATGTAAATAGCTATTTATTAAATACTGTTACTGCAAGTTCTTATTCATAAAAAATGTCGTAGAACTAGTGCATTTTATAAAATTTGAATGATGTATTTATAAAGGATTTATACGTAATCTCTAAAAAACACTTTTGTTATGCACACACACACACATATACACATGCATACCACACACACACATTATATATATATATATATATATATATATATATATGAGGTAAAAGTGTTTTAGAAATAAGCAGATTTTGATGTAGATTGTGTGTGTTGAAAGGATGTTTTGGGGTGGTAAAGGCACTGTTTAGTCGTAGCTGTAAGCGCTTTGCTGAAGTTAATTGACTTACTCCGCACAGAATTTACGCATTACACATCGGTATGAGGATTCGGAGTTTATCAAAAAGCATTTTATTCACAGAGTGTGACATGCCTGACATATTTGTTAATGTACGCTGACAATATTTGCGCCCCTGCTGTGAATCTTGTATTAATGTTGATGGTTTATATTTAATGTACCTATTGTATAAAATTTAGTCATTAAAATGTTTGTTTATTTTGGCTTTACCTGTCTTTCTCATTTCTTACGCACTAGCACTTATTTACCCTATTTCCGCCTACACATTCCATTACAAGATATGTTTATTTCAGTTCCTTTGTTTCAAACCCGTTTCGCTCTGCCTGTATTCCCGACTTATAACTAACAAATTCGGTTGCTACACTAGCCGCTATTAAGTTTTGATTGTAGTATTCTAGTAACAGCCACTTCTAACTGCTATATTTTCTATAATTTATAACTATCTTATGGTTATTCTCCATTTGCAAGATGTTAAACAAACTACTTTTAGTGATATGTTTATAATTTTATTCTCTCTGACTCAGATGTTTGAAACTTTCACAGCCAGTGCGTGCGGCTTTTTAGTTGTGCTGTTGCCTCCCCCTTTTTAGCAACTCGAACTCATTTAATTCTTAAAAATGTTAATAAAGGGTATATAAATTGATTCATATCTTTTAATTTATCAAAACAAAAATCAATTGGCTTTCGACAACAACTTGTAGCAATTTGTGTACTGATATTTATACAAACGAACACTAAGGATTAATGATTTTACAAAAAACATCAAGAGACTTTTGTAAAATTGACTAAAATACGTATTGGTTTTTATTTAAAAAACAAAAATTATACTTCAAAAATATTTATTTTTAGTACATATCTGTTGAATAGAGCTTCTCATTTTCTGGTACTCAAATATTAGAATTGTGAAATTTTTTGTGTAGTAGTTTGTGCATTAAGCATAAAAATATTTTTGGTCTGTTTAAAGGAAAATTGCAGTTATGCAAAGATTTTAAGTGTTAAATTCTAGCATAACAGTAATTTTAGTTTAAGCAAGCAAATATCGGTTTAAATATACATTTTACTTCCAAGCAGGGATTAAAAATACTACTATTGTACTAAATACACTATTGTATTTCAAGAATTTGTTGAACTAACTTTTGTGGTTTTTAATTTTGGATTTCAAATAGTCATTTAATTACATTTTAAATGGTTGTTCTACTTAGCATTTATATTATATGTAATATAAATATATATATATTTGTTCATTTATGTTTTAAATTGCTTAGTCTTATTTATTATTTTGTATTTCCGAATATTCAAGGTACGGGAGTAAATTATTAAAAAAAAATATCAATTAATTCTTCTTCAGCAAAAAAAAATATCATGATTCTCTATTTAGTTTGCCAATTTCTTCTTATTGCATCGCTTTTCCTCTTAAAAGATTTTGATTTTATTGAGTGAAATAAAAAGCCATGTAATTGTAGCCTTTCTGCTATACTCTTCCTGAAACTCGAATAACTCTTAAGAAGTGTTCAATATTCTTTTGTTCATCGGCCATTTATTGATGAACATCGATTCTACTAAAAACCTGCCTCAGTTATACTTGTTAACCGAGTCCTCGTTGACAACTTTTTTCCCATCATTCCTTCACATGCCTGACATTGGCAGACACACGTGACTTTCCACCTTTCTCATTCGTCAAAGGGCACTTGAAAGGAATTTACTCCATTCCCACTCTATCCTTTTTTGAAGCAGAAAGGTTTATCAGACCATATTGGCTTTTATTGTTTTCTTTTTTAACATCCTTTATGAGTGCCATTGTGGTACTTTCCGAGAGGAATGAGTATAATTTGTTTTTCTTTTCTGTTACTCATTTAACCTTTTTTTATTTATTTTTTATTTTTAACATTTAATTTTCCCCCCTTAAAACGTCGTGTAATAGACAATAAATTTGAATTATGTGAAAAATCTTTTAAAAGCAAATGAAAGGTATTTATGAGCTATTAAGATCTAGCTCGGGGCCTGAATGGCCGAGTGACTAGCGCTCTGGCGCTTGGTACCTCAGGTTTCGGGTTCGAATCCTAGCAGTTCCATGGATGCTTGTAGTGGTTCGAATCCACTTTAAATTGTGAGTCCCAGTCTAACATGACTGTAGAGCGTTGGGCGTAGGGTTGACAACCCCCACCCCGTAAACAAGAAGACATCTTAAGTTTCGAAATCTGCTAGTAGGCAGACGGCCTTGGCCCACCATGGGGCTGTCGCTCCGATCCTGATGATGACGATCAAGCTCAGTGAAAATTCAGCTGTGAGCTTGTTCTATAGTTCACTTCTGAATCTGCTCAGCTTATCTATCATTCTTTAGAAAACGAAAAAAAATTAATTTACCCCTTCGAAAAATCATCTAAAAAAACAGATGTCTGATGAATGACACCCCATATTATTCAAATTCTTCCATAAGATCACAAGTAGATAAATTTCTGAACGCAATTAGAATTCTTCATAAGTCAAACCATATACCATACCAAATTTAGAAAATACTTTCTTGATTCAAAAAATTACCATACTTAAAAAACATTTAAATTCAAACTAAGATCTCACAAATAATACTCCTCTACTTTTTTTTTTAAGACAAATAAAAAGTATCTGTAAGATGTATGTTAAAGAATTTGTTTAATCCATAGGAAGAAACACTTCTGAATTATGCGCATCAATTAACATGCAGAACAAAACAAAGATTTAACTTACCAAATTTTTAAACTGTCAAAGGTTTTGGAGCAGCTATGAATGTAGTGGCAATAAAAATATCAAACAAAAACCATCTGCTTACTATAATTTCTAGATACTGTTCTTCTTACTATAGTACTGAAACAATATTAAATAAAACAAACAAATGTCACTAACCAGGTCAACAAAGAAAGAACATGAAATTGGAGCAAATTTCAATGCACATAGCAATAGATGATGTTACAATGCAGAAGACGCAATTATAGGGAAGGAAGTTTTTAACATCAAATGAAAGAGAATTTCGTTTCTGAAGAAAAGTTGGCCTTCAAAATATTAACTTCCCAAAATGTACCTACATGTTGAATAATGTTAAACGAAATTAAATTACTAATTAAAAGAAATCATGCATGTAAAATTGTGACATGCTGAAATCCAAACTTGAAATAAGAACACATCCATTAAATGGTCTCAGAAGAAGAATGCAGAAATTGGATAGGGCCGAAAAAGAGAACTAATTTCGATTTAATTTAAAACAAGACTAATCAAATAAACAAAAAGGTTTCAATACAATATCTCCAAGTCTGGAGAAAATCTGAACATTGAAGAATCAAATATTACTCATGAAAAATAATTTAAGACAAAAGCCAAAATAATCTTCTATCCATTAGAATCTTTGAAACAATAGATTAATGTGGAAGCAGGAATAAAAAGAAAAAAAGTCACTTTTAGAAAGAAAAAATATATGTTAGTGCTAAAGGGTCTCTTTTCAATCCAGATAAACTTTATTACTAAGAAATCTCGCTCCAAAAAAAGAAAAAGTTTGATACAAACCCTTCAAGCAAAGTAATACTCCTGTTTTTATGATATAGATAATCAAGTTCTCATTAATATTTATAATTAATTTCCAGAAGTTCTAGATAAACTCTTTCATACATGTCTGCAATTACATTTCCAAATGGTTTTAAAATCAGAGAGGTGACCCTCTTCCTCAGAAAAGAGAAATATAAAACAAATCATCATTCTTATAAAAAATTCTTCTTCGTTTACAAAAAATGTATGAGAAAAGTTCATAACTAAAGAAACCCTTTAAATTTTAAGAAAATAAATTGAATCCTGGTCAATAAGGATTTGTTGAAGGTAGATGGCGATCTTGTACTATTACTACTAATAAAAACATTAAGTAATTATTATTTCAATAAATATAAAGCGTAAATGTGACATCCTTAAATATAATTCAACCATAAATAGAAAATAAGTCTTTCATAAAGATGTTAGGAAAGCTGTTTACTCTATCCCTATGCATATTAACAATCTCAACTAGTAAAGATCCTTTACTCTGGGAACAAACATAAGGTTATGATCCAGTTCTTGTAGTGAGGTAGCAATGTGGTATCTTCTAATCGAATCATGTAAAATCTTAAATACTAAAGTCTTCCAACGACATATTTGCAATTATTTAAACATGGCTTTGAATTTTCCATTGTAAATCCTACTATTCGTGGAATTGAAAAATTCTCGAGTGAAATATTACGGATATTTGAAATTTTTGATAGCCGAGCTTTATCTGTCCATATGAACAAAGAAGAATTAACTTCCCATACGAAGTTTCTCAAGAGAGCCCATCTTCTTATAGGAAATTATTTCATCTAATGGAACAAATTCAAAGTTGGTAGGTTCCATTGTTAAAAACTGGAAATATCTCAATAAGACAAAATATCTTTGTGACCAAGGCAAACCAGCAACAAAATTTAATCACTTGTTACAAGTACGATCAGTTGTTAAGTACTAAAAAACAGCTTGAATGCAAAACAAAAATTCAGCCATATTTTACAAAAGGTACTAAGAAAGAGCATTAAATCAGGAATTAGACATTAGGGCATTTTGTCCAATTGCTCGAATTTCTTCTCTATATAACTGAGCATACTGAACAACATTGGAACTTCATATCAGCACTTCAGAATGCAACAGTGGTACTTCAAGATCATTATAAGCCTTCTTTCTTAAAATTTCAAACATGTTGAATTTTCTATTGTTTTAAGAACAAAGAAGGATTTACAAATGGAAATGCTTCAAGAATATGATGAGTTTGGCCAAAATATTGCAGGACACATTCAATAACCACTAATGTACACAATCTTAAACAAGTGCTGAGACTTACTATACAGTTGGCTCCAAATCGAATAAAGGCAGATGGACAACGTTTTGCTTATTCAGAAAGAGGAAAATTTTATGTATGGATGGATATACAAATTCTATTTTTCCAAGTAAAGCTAATAGTCACATATGAAGCTATTTGACAAATATAAACAAGAAGACAGTTTATAAATGAAAATATTATGAGTTATTAAATATTTTAAATCCTCATGCACCACATCTATTTGCAAGTGAAATACAGCTCTCTCTCTCTATCTCCACTCCAATAATCTGATTACATTAGGATAAGTCAAAGCGCTTATTTCGAAATTTAAATAGCCGATGAAGAAACGTAATGTCGTAACTAGGGATTGCAATATCGGACCAAAAGTTCAATACCGGTATTCGGTATTTTTTAGATGTTAATACCGGGATACCGGTTTTAATACAGGTAGTAGAAATTTTAGAAAAAGAAAGGAAACACAGGTGGTTTTTTTTGTTTGTTTTTGTTTTATTTGCCAGTTTTATTAGAGAATGCGAATATCATAAAAAATTTGTTAACTTATAATTTATAACGGTATATAAATAATCACAAAAAAAGTAAAAAGAACATCTTATTTATTTATATCATTACAAAGTGTAAATATCATCACTATTTGGTCTGTGGTACTATTACACATTTTTTGGAATAGGGTCTTAAAAAAACATACTGCATCAAGCGTACTATCATTAAGCCTGGAACGTAATTTTGTGCAAAAATTATCAGCTGTCGAAAACGCTCTACGCTAGTTGGTGGTACTGTTAGCAATGAGCGATATACTTTTTCAAAGTATTTACCTCTAAATCCTTCATCTTCAAATAAATCTATTTCTCGTCGTATTGTGTTGGATATAGCTGATTTCTTTATTGTATTTTGGTTTGTTGAAACTTTTTTAGTTAGTGCCAATTCTAATTTTTGTTCAAGAGACAATTCCTTTCACTATCGACATTAGTGGCATCATAATTTCTAGTTTTCAGATAAGAATTCACATATAAGAATTCTAAATTTCTAGTAAATCCCGAAAAAATGGTATTTAAACTTGGGAATACCGGTATTACGAAATCGTACAAATGGCTCAAAATACCGGTATTCGGTATCCCGGTATTGCACTCCTAGTCGTAACAAAAGGACAGATGTAAAAAGCCTTGTCAGAAATAAAAAAAAAATATTAAAATATGCTCTTTTAAAATGGCCAAAATAGTGGGTTAGAGGAATAAAGAGTTTACTGTTACAAGTACTAAAAAAGTATCAACATCAATTAACTAGATAGAAAACTGTTTCAACACGTAGGATTCATTTCATTCTTGACTGTAAAGATTCAACTTAAGAAACTCGTTGCATTTAAAAGAAGCCTTCCGAAATTGATATATATCAATGATAGATTATCATTATAAAATGTAAACGGTCTTTAGTCAAATTTCAAAATAGGATAAATTGTGAAAAATAAAATTTAGTTATTATAGAGGGACTATTAATTATTCTACTTTGTATTTTTTTATGTGTGAAACCGATTGTTTTTTTTTTTTACTTTGTTATCCAATAATTTCTAAGAAGCAAATTTTCTGCCCTAATCTTTTCGAACCTTTTATATTCATTGTCAATAAATTATGCTTCATTCTGTCTTCATCGACAAAGTCTAGCAAATAATTTATTTTGGTAATGAATTTCCCTAATCATTCAACCCATGCGTTAGCAAATTAGAATGTTGAATACTCCATCTTGGTTTCTGATTTTATACATATTAAAATATTGCACGCAATATAAGTAGTATATTACAAATATTTTCCCAGTTATATTTCTTCTAAATAGTACACATAAATTTAGTTTCATACTATACGTATACTCACATGTTTTTATTTTACAACTACCTTTTTTAAATATTGCTTTATGTTTTTTCTTATACAGTTTATTTAAAATCGCCTCATAATTTTTTGGTCTCGAAAACATCGAATATTAGATAATGTTTTTTTTTTTAATTTTCTTACATTTTAAAGCTATAGTTTTGTTTTCTATAACTCTTTGGATCTTGTTCACCCCAAGTCTAGTCAGATAACTATTGCAATGGTCACCATCGCTCCTCTTTCTAACTTATTTTATTAAACCTTCTAAATTCTAGATGCAATCACTGTATATACACAGTTTTCACAAGATTTTAAATCAGCACCTCAGCTCCAGGTGCAGTAATGAGGTTTGAAGTAGTAGTGTTAAATTCAGTAAGGTTTACTCAAGTCATTTGTTAGTTAAATGTACTTGTGAAAATTATGTTAAGGAAATATAATTATTCAATATTTTTCTTTTTCACACTTTTATCTAAGTGAAAATTTCCCAAAATATCCATAGTACTATGAAATTATCAAATATGGAGATGCTCTTATAAATGAGATATTATTATAACTATTATTCACATATTATTCCATTCCTTTTTACATGGAGTTTCATTAAGCAAAGTGATATACAGTTTATTTTAAAAATAAAACTATGTATTAAACTAAACTTTTTAAATGAAAATTGCAAGCAAGACGAACAGCAAAAAAAATAAGGGAACAAATTTCAACAATTTATTCCAACAATAAATACGTGAAGTTGATCACATAATAACAGGAATTATGTACTATCGACAAATTATTTACATATCAAGTCTAAATGCTCTCTTTTTAGTAAATTGTAGCTGCTTAGTGCTTTTTGATTTTTTTTTATTTCGAAAAAATTCTACCATCTTAATCGCCAACTTGTCTTTTGAATATTTTTGTAAAATAAAAACATTTAAAAAATTAGTACAGATTAAATAAACGGTTTAAAGAAAAGTAATTATAAAAATTATTAATTAAATAAAAACAGATAATTTTTTTGCAAAATATATTCGTAACATTCTCCAAAATAGTTTGTTTTTGACAACATGCACATTCTTCTAATAAATAAATGTTGTGAAGTAAAATACATTTTCATGTCTTATTACAATTAGGTTAGAGTATTATGGATTTTCAAACTATAGCAGTCCTAAAAAAAAGATACAATTTCGTAACAGATATACCAAAATTATGTGTAATGTAATAAATAAGGTTTTTGTATATATAGTTGTTCTTTTAGGATCCATATATGATGTATTTATTGATTTAGTGTTTGGATTTTTTTAATAGTTTAAGTTTTTTTATATTGGGTTTATATATTTTTTATTTGAAAAAATGTTGTTTATTGATACTTTCAAATAAAAATAAAAATAATACTTTCATAATAATAATATAAATTATTAATTCACCTACGATTTATTTAAAACTTATTATGATTTATTTAAATTTTATTATGATTTATTTAAAATTTATTATGATTTATTTAAAAACCAATGATTTATTTTATGACTATTGTCTGCAATGAAAATCTTGAACTTCATTAAAAATATTTGCAACCTACTACACTACCATAGTAGTAAAGCAAGGTCGTTTCACTGCTTACTGCCTAAAATTCCTTTGCTTTAATTTTTTTATTCGTAAGACTTTATTTTGTTAATTATTTACTAGGATAACATTCTGAAATTAAAAAAATATCCATACTTTCAACAATTATCTGTTGTATACATTATATGCAAAAGGGAAATACATCGATAATTTACCAATTTTTGTTAGCTCCCTTATAAAAAAAATGTGACATACATTTTTTGAGATATAATTATCTCCCACAAATCCATTAAAGAACAAAAACTACTATCAAATTTTTAAAAGCTACAAACATTAAGACAAAACTGCTTATAGTCCATGAGCAAAAAATCTCGTCCTCATTTTCCATTTAAGCTTAATTAATGTGGAATCCCCTTTTCGTGGTCTAGCCTACTCGTGTGTCTACAATCTCGACTTCTATTTTTATAACTGCATTTTTTTCCCCTCCGCTATTCTTTCCCATTTTTTCCCCTCTACCCCATATCTGTACATAAATAAAAGATACAAAACAAAATCATTGTTATTTCTATGCGACACGAAAACTTGCGTGACATATGAGTCTAAAGAAAATAGTTCAGCTTGGTCACTCACGTGTCGTGGGGATACATCAAGCACAGCGACAGTGGCTTACGACCGGGAGTTGTTGGTACATCAAATCAATACTGTATATGTCCATGGAGCAGAAGTCGTACTATGTAGCAGTAAATCTTACTTTATGAGATAAATTCCTCTAAATTGGTTTAAATTGTATTATGCTATATTTGAGCTAAACATAGCATGATACAATTTAAATCAATTTATCAATTTAAATTGTATCATGTTAAAAATAATGGATTTATTATTCAAAATACATCAAGTTATTAAATAGGTATGACAGTCATGGAATTTGTGGTTGTTAATTATTGACTTTTCTGGATAAGAATTTACGAGTTCAAAGAAATTCCAACTAAATATTTAAGATTGTTATTAATAATTATTCTTTTTCAAGGTTTGCTATTAAATACCAGGTTATTTAATGAAATCATTAACCACTAGAATGAGAGATTGGTAATAATTGATTTTTACCTTTGGTAAAGCAATTAGCTACATTGTTGCCATATTTTATCATAACTATTTAGAATAGTGTCTTGTGGAAGATTCGCATCTCTTCCTCAAGTTCGCTATTAGAGCTTTCTGATTTACTGCTTTATAATTGTCATATCAAGCATAGATACAGCCGAAAATTCGACTCAACTTCATTTTTCGGGACTAAAATCGAGCTTCCTATTCTTTGTTTAAGTTGGCAAGTGATAGATTAGGAATGCATGTAAAAGTTATAAAAGTTCTATTTAGATGACAATCCTCATTTTATTACATTTATTCGCCAATTCTTTAGAACATCCGAAAGAGTTTGTCGAGACCGTGATTTGTACATCAAATCAATACTTTATATATCCATGGAGCAGAAGTCGTACTATGTAGCAGTAAATCTTATTTTCTGAGATAAATTCCATTAAATTAGTTTAAATTGTTTCATGATAAAAATAATGGATATATTATTCAAAAATATTAGATTATTAAATAGGTATGACAGTCATGGAATTTGTTGTTTTATTGTTAATTATCGTCTTGTTCAAAGAAATTCCAGCTAAATATTTAAGATTATTATTAATAACTATTCTTTTTCATTGTGGGTATTAAATGCCAGGTTATTTAACGAAATCATTAGCCACTGAATTGACAGATATGTTAATAATTGGTTTTTACCTTTGGTAACACACATTGTCGCCATATTTTGCCATAACTATTTAGAATGGTGTCTTGTAGAAGATACGCATCTCCTCCTTAAGTTCGCTATTAGGACTTTCTGATTTATTGAATTATGATTGTCATATCAAGCATAGGTACAACCAAAATTTCGACTCGACTTCATTTGTCGTGTTTCAAATTGAACTTCCTAGGCATTATTTAAGTTGGCAAGTGATAGATTAAGAATGCCCGGAAAAGTTATAAATGTTTTATTTAGATCACAATCCTCATTTTATTGCATTTATCCGCTAGAATATCCGAAAGAGTTTGTTGAGACAGGGGTTGTTGGTACATCAAATCAATACTGTATATGTCCATGGAGTAGAAATCGTATGCAGCAGCAAATATACTGAGTATTTTCTGAGATAAATTCCATTAAATTGGTTTAAATTGTATCATGTTTGGTCGAAAATGGATTTATTATTCAAAATACATCAAGTTTTTAAATAGGTATGACAATCATGGAATTTGTTGTTGTTAATTATTGACTTTTTGGATAAGAATTTACTAGTTAAAAAAAATCCAACCAAATATTTAAGATTATTATTAATAGGATTCGCTTTCATTGTGGGTATTAATTGCCAGGTTATTTATCGAAATCAATAGACCCTAGAATGACATATATGTTAATAAGTGATTTTACCTTTGGTAACGCAATTAGCTACATTGCGGCCATATTTGGTAATAAGTATTTAGAATGGTGTCTCGTAGAAGATTCGCATCTCCTCCTAAAGTTTGCTATTAGGACATTCTGTTTTATTGAATTATGATTGTCATATCAAGCGTAGATACAACCGAAATTTCGACTCGACTTCATTTGTCGTGTTTCAAATCGAGCTTCCTAGGCATTATTTAAGTTGGCAAGTGATAGATTAGGAATGCATGGAAATGCATGCATAGTTCTGTTTAGATGGCAGTCCTCATTTTATTACATTTATTCGCCAATTCTTTAGAATATCCGAAAGATATTTCTGAGACGGGGAGTTGTTGTTACATCAAATCAATACTGTATATGTCCATGGAGTGTATTGGTATAAAAGGTTTTAAAAAAATGTGAATCAATCTATTTTATAATTATGTGAATTGCATTTCTCAAAAGTATTTAAAATTGATAAATAAAAATCTTCATATGTAAAGGTAAAAAAAATAATTTCTATCTATTGTTAACATATTGATAATAATACTTTATTAAAGTTGCATTGGACATCTCAGTATCCATACTTGTTAACAAACGTGTTAACAATCGTGTAAACAGGCTTCTACCTTAATCACAGAAATTTGTTTCATTAATGTTAAGCTCATAATAAAAAAATTTTTCTTTATTCTCAGTAAAGGATTAATTTTGTTAAACATCTGTAATCTGATTAGACTAATTTTTTTATACTGAAGTTCATTTTTAAAGATTGATATTTAACCAGTCAACATCAATACAAAATAAATAGATTATTTTTACCTCAACTTGAATCTTAAATAAAACTAAACCATTAAATAAAGGTTAATGTATTCAAAGCAGAACACTATTTATATCATAAAAATTATCGAAATAAAAATCAAAATATAGGTTACTAGAAGAACTATCGAATTAATGAAAAAACCCCAAAAATACAAAAAATAGACATTATTTTTACGAGGAAACGGAGCAATTGTCATTGAAGCAATAGCATTAAAAATGTTTTTATTTAATTATTGAAACTTAGAATATAAAAAAAAAATAAAATTTGTTTTATTTAGAGGAAAAATCACGTAATATTCTAAACTTAGAAAATAATTAAAAATATATTGTAGTATAATTATAAAATATAAATTATGCAAAATTCTCTACAGACAGTTCAAAGTAAAGAATTAGTTTAAAAAAAAATTTGTTGTCCTAAAATGTAACAATTTTCCTATTAATATGAGTAAAAATTAAATTGTTGAACACATTTTTAATTTAATATTTCTTTGTAAACATTTATAGTTGTTTAAGACATTTTTATTTGTAAAAATGATATAAGAAACTTCAAAACCTAAATTTTGAAAGACATCTTTAATTTTTAGAAGATGAACATTTTGCAGTAAAAAATATTATTATTATTGTGCAGTATAATCTATCCTTAGTAACTAAAATTATTCATTAAAATATTAACATTTTATAACGTTTTTTAAAAGCAAGATGTAACTTTCATGAATATTTCATTAGCCTACTCTAATTTAAGTATGACATTTTTAAATTTTCATATATTTAGTTCACTCATCCAAAACTCTTTGCTGTAATTTAAGATTCGTTAAAATTTCAAAAAAAAAAATTCTTCAATATTGCAATGATTTGATGCCAATAAAGATTTTCGTAGATGGATTTTGTAGTATCTAATATAACTAGGAATTGGAAAGATCTAATATTTACATTAACTAATTTATATTTAAATTGCATTTCCAAGAATTAATCTTATTTATTTTTTAGTTGGAAATAATTCATCTTAATTAATCTTAAATTAATTAAAATTAATCTTATGTTATTAAATATTTTAATATTTTTCCTACATTAGAAATTATTCAATTTTAGAGCGTATGAGGGCATTTTTTACTATTATTCTAATATTAAATATTAAAAAATTGTACTAATTTGCAGTAGTTATAACTATAAATTTTCAGATGCATTTAAACTTTTAAATAATTTAACTACTATAAGAATTTTTATATCGATTTTAAAATAATTAGATTAATATTAAAATTTAATTTGTTTAATGATGAATATTAAAATTTTTAATTGCTTTATTAATTGTTATAAAAATTCGGCAAATAAAGGTAACAAAGTACTATATATATCGGAAAGCAAGAATATGATATCTGAAAGCGTTGAATTTTACGTTATATGATAATACAATTCTAGCAAAACTGAAATTAACCAAAACTATAAATTATTTAAAACAAAAATAATTAATTGACTAAAATTTTAAATTGGATAAAATTCCATTCTTCTTAAAGATAAATTCCTTAAGTTAATTTAGTTTGTTTTAACTTATAAACTATTTCAAATTTTTCCTGACTTAAAATTATTATTTTATGAATCTAAGCAAAAAAAAAAAATCAAACCAATTTGATATAAAAATTAAATATACATTAGACAAAGAGATATAAATGTTTAATATTAGAAAATTATTTAAAAACATTATTTTTAATTAAAAATTAAAAAAACTACAGGAAATGAATGTTAACGAAAAATTATTATTTCTAGCTGCTAATTAAAACTCCTAAATCAAGCAGAATTCATAGAAATATGTATCAATAGCCCAAATTTTATTGTAGATATTCTATGTTCTATAATTTTTTAAAATTAATAAGACATTTAAAAATAAATTTTAAATTATACGTATTAATTATTATTAATTCAACTTCCATTAATAAGTAGAATTATTAAAATAATTAATTAAATTAAGCTTCTAAATTATATTAATAAATTAAATTCTTTTAGATTTAATTAAATTAAATGAATTAAATTATTACTAATTCATATTAATTATTAATTAAATTTAATTCTACTTCTAGAAATAAACATATTGCATTTTGATATGTTTTGCTAAAGAAATGTAAAGAAACACAGAAAGTTCTAATGCATGCAAATTGCAGATCTGGATTTCTAATTGAATTCTTATTTACAAAAATGTAACAAAAAAAAATTATAATTTCATTTAATTATAAATCCATTTATAGTACCATATAAATGTTTAAAAAATTAAATAAAAATTCAAAAATTACTAAATAAAATTTCTAATACAAATGCTTTATTCAAAAGTCGTTTCATATGTTTATGCAATAATTGACTAATTTAAAAATTAAAGTTGTAGAGAATTCTCGACAAAAATTTTTATATAATGTTCACAAACTGCAAGCATATTAATGCTCATTATTTCGAATTTAAGGTTCAAACAATTGAAGCGTATTTAAAAATAAGCAACTGAACTTCTGAAATCTTTCCTCATGACCTAAATGATTACAATAAAGAGAAAATTCCATTTTATATTCAGTAATTTGCATACATTATTTAAAGCAATTTTTCTTCCAAAAAATGAATCATGTAAGGGTTCTAAATTTTAATTTTTATTATTATTAAGTATCCTATTTTATTTTCAAAAGATATATTTGTTTATTTTTAAAGCTTAAATAAAATTGCTAAGGATACAAATTTATGTAATTTAAAAACTTTTTAAATATTGTTATGCAAATTTATTATTTACTAACTGTAAAAGGAATTTAAAGAGAGAACAAAACATGTTTTTTCAAATTGTTGAAAACTTTTAAATAAATGTGTGTATAATTTCATTTTTTATAAATATATATAATATACCTTTTTGTATATAAATATTATTTTATTATTACATTCATTAATATCAACCAGGAAATAATATAACTCACAATATATGCATGTATAATGGTTGAAAATTTTATTTATTAGGGTTGATTAACGATAAATAATAACGTTATTATTTATTATGGTTGCGAGTTTTATTTACGCAAACCTTTTCGTAAATTTGCTCTTCATCTTGGGTTTGCTTAAGTTTTTGTTTATACGTAACCAAAGGCTGTATGGGGTCTCCGTACAGAAAATTTTCTCAAGCTTGTAAATTGAGGAAAATTCAAAATTGTTGTATGTTCTCAAAATAATCAACCCTGAAGGTCTGAATGAGAACTGCACATCAATTATCCCCATATTAATCTAGCAACACATCTATAAAAGGTATGTTGCTATTAGAAAAGTTTTCGCTATTTTTATAATCTCTCTGAGACTACCTCTTAAATATGAGATAATCAGTAATTTCGTATTCTGGTAATCTACTTTATTATTAATTTACAGGTAAATTTATATTGTTAGATTTTAATAAATATTACAATATAGTTTATTTCAATACATTTTCTGAAACATTTGATTGAAATTGCAAAATCAAAATTAAAAGAAATTCAATCAATTTATTGGCCTATTCATTCCTACAAAAATTCCTTTTAATTATAATTATGTTATTAATTATAATTCTTTTATAAAATTTGTTGATTTTATAATTAAAATTAGAATGATATGTAAAATTTTGAGAAATATACCAACTTATATGATAGACTACGTTTTGAAATCGTTAAAAATAAATATGAACAATTAAATCAATAACAGGAATAAACATAACAATGTAGCTAAAGTATGAAACATTCTTTGAAAAACCAGAATTGAAGAATGGTTTTCAGAATTTGAAAACCATTCTATGAAACATTTTTTCGAATAGTCTGCTGTTGTCATAAGCAGTTTTTCGATTATTCTCAAACAATTTGCAAGATTATTTAGATATTTCTCAGATTTGCAAATCAGAATGAAAGAAAAGAACATTATGTACTTTTTTTTTCTTTTTCATGTCGCTATCTTACTGAACGACTTCAATTTTGAATATCTGGAGAATTTAGATTGATGAATAATTCATTATTGTGCTATGCTAATTATTATGTAATAGTGGAAATTCCAAATGTATTCGAAAAAATGTCATAAGCCTAGAATTCATGAAGGTTTGTATATATTTTTTTAAAGTTTATCTTGAGTTTGACAAAGGACTAAAATTTTCGCATGGAAAATTTCAGATTCACATTAAAATGTTCACATTTTCACATTGAGATATTTAGGCAGTTTTTAGAAACACAAATTTGCAGACTAGAAAAAGAAAGGTTTCAGTAATTGATTAAGAAAAGAATGAATTGAATCGAAATTTAAAGGCACTCATTCTACCATGCGAGACGGGCCCCGAAATTTGTCTCATTAGTTAGCCCGGGGCATATGTGGGGGAGGGGGCTGACAATATTAGAAAAAAATGGATATCGAATGAATAATGGATCTTCGCATGTACAATAGCAATTACAATAGCTTCAATAACGCATGTACAATAGCTTCAATAATGCATTGTAAAATAAATAGAAATATCAAAATTTTCTAACAATTAATTTTAAAAAAATTCTTGTATTGTAACTTACTATACTACAGTGCCACCAATACTTAATTGACCGGCAAAAGAAAGGTATGCCAGTATCAGTTTTAGGCATTTGTTTTTAAATTATAAATGCTTTGAAATATAATATTCTTAAAAAGAAATTAATAAAACAATGAATTAAATTTTGAAATATTAAAAACGAACTAAATCTTAAATAGATGATGAAGTTCGTATGTATATAAACTTCATTTTTAAGAAATATAAAGCAATACTTAAACTAATATGAAGTAAAAAATGGTTTTAAGAAAATCAGAAATTATTTATTAGAAATATTGTAATCTTAAACTAAATTTTTAATTTTTGGATTCTATTTAGTTCTGAAATTGCAATTAATATTTTGTTTTACTAAAAGTTATCAAAACTTCATATATGATATTTAAACAGGCATGGTTAACACCAGATCATATTTACTAAGTCACCCACTTACACTCACATAAACACACACTTGCGCGCACGCACACATAAATACACTACATATAGACCAGATAGACAGACATATAACTTGATTTCTACGTAGGGCAAATAATACTCTGGGTGTATAACTATGTATCTAGTAGAATTTTATCTACCCAGAGTTAAGGCGGCATTTCACTGAAATTGTTGACTCCCAAACTTATTTGTCCTATGCCCTTCTGAAAAAAGTACTCAGTGCCTCCTGTAAGCACGAAATCTCTAAGCAAACACACAGAAATACTTGTGGTTATATATATATATATATATATATATATATATATATATATATATATATATATATATATATATATATATATATGTGTGTGTGTGTTTTAGGATATATATATTCATATATATCTTAAAACATAGATAACTAAAACTAAAATGTATCAATAAAACACATTGAAGCTTAATAATTAATACTCAACACTATTTTTGTCAGGACAATTCTTAATTCATAGATATTTATCGTTTGCATTCAGTTGATTCTTTAAGCAATTTTGTGACATGTGTTCCACTAAATATAAATGGAGAAATGAAAGACTTTTGTATGAAGTTTAGAAAGGAAATTGTTGGAAATGTTTTGGAAATGAAAGTTTTCTTTGTACTATACCTCATAATACAAAAAAAAAAAAAATTATAAGTGTCGATTTTTGTATCCAGAATTGTATGTAGCTGTGTTTGAATATAAATTTCAATACTTCATTTGTTGTTACATCTGCCAGTTCTAGAAAATTTGTAGATGCTTCTGTGTCTTACTTGAAAAAGGACCAGAATACCGTCGGATACGTTCGTATTTAAAATATGATTAATTATTTGAAGTCAGAATGAATAGCACCCAAGTGCTGATGATAGATAAGGAAGTTTTCATCAAACATTTTTAATATTGATAAATTTGGAAAGTTGTTAAAGTTCCCTAATACTGAATTTCGTTGGTGCATAAGAAGTTTTACTGTAAACACAGAAATAACATTTATTACTTAAATTCAGTTCATTGTCTTGAAGTTGGAGATTTGTTTCAATAAGTTTTGAAACAAGTCTGAGAATAATCTTTTGGAGTCAATAGGCTTGGTTCGTAAAGTCGTATCTTTGATTTTAAGAAACTCTGCTACAGAGTTAAATGGATTATAAAATCGATAGAATATACATATTTTGACTGTCAATTAATTATTGTATGATACAGCAACCGATTGAATTCTTGATATTTTTCAATCCAAAGTTATCTAAGCCATTTGCCATTCAATGAACTGATTCTGAAATTGTTGATTTTTTATGACATAATCTGATTACCTATGCATGTGTTCACTTAAAGTTTTAGCAATTAAATGTTGAATGTAATTTACACAATGCACTGTGAAGTCATTAGGTGCATTTATTTTCAAATATGCTGTAACTCTTCAACAGCGCGCCTACTCCAGAGATGACTGGAGGGCCATCAATATCAACTGATAATATATTAATAAAAGTTATTTCTTTCTCTTCAAAAACTCTTCTAATACATCTGATATTAATTCGTATTTTTGCACCAGTTTTCAAATTGTTTAGCAAAAAATAATTCTTGCCACAGTTTATCTTCTTTTATGAATCACATGTATGCTAAAAGTAAGGCTTCCTTCCCTGGCAGCTACAGTTCAGATCTGCAGTTCATAGGATTTGTTGGGGCTTATTTAAAACACTATTTTAAGTATTACTATGTGCAAGGCTCACAAATAGTTAAGTATCTCACATATATAATACCTTAATGAAGACCCCAGGGTACGGTACCAATTTATACCTTATTTTTAGTGACCACAGCAAGGAAAACACATGACTTCTTAGACTTGAAGCTTTGTTGGGGTTGAAGACTTCAAATATCAGTCATGAGTGAATTTTTCGCCCATATTTTGTTAAAACATTTGGATGGCGAATTGGTGGTTTGAAATCGTCATCAAAGTCTATGAACTACAGAAGATTTCATGTGTAGTCATTTGACCACCTCTGTGTGTATCCAGTTTTTCCAAAAAGGTATATTGGTCAGTTTCCGGGAAAAGATGCCACTAAATCGTTGTGAGGAATTAACGACTGAGGTGTGCAACTACGGTTTCTTCGTTAATAATAAACTGTCATAAGATGTCAGTAGCGGCCTAATGGCCAACTGACTAGCGCTCCGGCCTTTGATACCACAAGCTTCAGGTTCGAATTCTGTCAGTGGAATGGATGTTTGTGATTGGTTCGAATCTCTTTTAAACTGTAGGTTCCTGTCATCTTATTCTAAATTAGGCAAAACAATTACCTTAGGATTACAAATAACATCATAAGATCTTAGCAGAAATTAACTAGTCATGACATTCCAAAATTAATGTATTGAAGAAATGAATAGTCCAGCTTTGCAATTTTGGAAACTATATAAACAGCAATAAGAAATAAGATAGGACAAGGACTACGTTTTTTACGTGACTATGTGCACCATTAATTGAGGCGTTCAACAACGTTTACATTATTAATAATGAATTCTCATACAATATTAGTAGTAGCCTGATAGCCAATTGGCCAGCTCTCTGGTCTTTGATACCACAGGCTTTATGTTCAATTTTTGCAGTGGCAGAAATTGAACCTAAAGCCTACAGGACCCACAGTTTAACGGGGAACCTTCGAATCCTCGTTAAACTGTAGGCCCCAGTCTAATTAAGGTAAATTGTTCAAAAACATTATCTTATATCGACAAACCAAACCAAATCATAAAATGTTAATAGAACTGAACTAGCCATGATGTTCCAAAACTAATATATTGATAAAAAGGAAGAAAAAATAATAATCCAGCTTTGTAATTTTGGAAACAATATGAACTGTAATAATGAATGAGGTAGGGTGGAACAATTCCTCAAACTGAAGACTGATTTTTGTTTTTTTACCACTTTTTATAGGACAATGCTTTTTTTCTTGGGATATACTCAGTTGTGAGCGAACATCCGACTTACGCCATTTTCACTGGCACAGAGCCGTCAGTTGCGGTGGTCCGTTGCAAATAAGCAATGGAAATAAAGAAAGAAGCTTTGGGAAAGGAAGGAAGTTTTGTCGTAATGAATACGAGTTAGAACTTCGCCGCAGTTTCTTTCCGTGCGAGCGAAATAATACGTTTAATGTCATTTACTTGAAAGATATATTGCATCGGCAGTTACTTTTTCAGACCATTTTCAGTCGAATTTTGTTGCAAAATGTTTCCAGTACGACTGAGAGAGTTTTTTTTTTTTAATGTTTTTCTCTTTCCTTAGCTTTTTTTTTTTCCTTCTGAGAATAGAAATTGGTGGTTCTAATATTAAATTAAATAAAAGGAAATGGTGGGAAATTCCGTTGTGAAATTAGGATAAAAATTAGAGTTAGGGGTTTTTCCGTAAGCAAAAGCACCGGGGCGGTAAATAAGTATTAAAAAATAAAAATTACATCTAATAAAAAGTTATTAGATATAAATGGAAATATGTAATTTGTAACGGATCGTTCAGTAAGTAACTTTATTAAATAGAGTTTTATTCATTTGAATAAATAGCTAAAAGGAAGAAAAGCAAAATTTCTGTTCAGCAGTCTAATAAATTAGAAAATTATGTATACATAAAAGTATATTAAAAGAATGTAAACATATATATATATATATATATATATATATATATATATATATATATAATAAATTTTCATGTAATATTTTCTTCATTTCATCATATCGCATACTCGTAGAGGGTTGTGTACCCCCCTGCCAGTTAGAAACGCCAGGATGGAACATTAAGTGGGTTCATGTATAACATGAATTGTCAATCGACTGGAGTGAAGTGAGAACATGGCCAACCTTGAAGACTTTTAGGAGAAACTGCCCATCATCTGCATTCCGTATTTGAAAAATTCGAAAACTGCCACGCAGCCTGACTATTCCTGCGAAATGCAATACACACATTGCCACAATCGAGTTTATTATTTTCTGAAAGCAGTAACTATATTTTTTGCTGCTAGGAGATCCGAACGCCAATCTTCCTGCACTCTAGTAGGGCACATTGTAACTGGGACACGGGGCGGAATAACACAATGCAATCCTTAAAAAAATATTATCAAAAAAGAAAAAAAAAAAATCAATTAATTTTCTAAAGATCCGTAGTGGGCATAAACTACCTGGATGAAACTAAAAATTATTAAACATACATAAAATGCTTAAATAACAAAAAACTACATTGGCAAATCAAAAATGAAAATATACATACAACCAAAAAAAAGCAAATATTAGTATGGGGGAGTAAAATTGGAAACATCAATTAAAATCAATTACAATAGCCTGTAAATAAGCCATTACAGAGTACTTACCCTTCCACACATATCATCTGCATTATTTTGATAGGATCCAAGATGACACAAACCAACCAACATTCCAACCATTTCAAAGTGATAGGGAGTATCTAATAAGTAAAAATTCGTCAAGATAGCTGGTTTTATGTAAAACTCGAATGCCCACGCAATAATTTACGACATCCAATAGGATGGGAAAAATATTAGGTTTATTGCTGAAAAGTTTGTAAGTTGTTTTAATTCGTCTTATTCATTATTTACAACATTATATATATATATATATATATATATATATAATATGCCAAATCCACAAAGCAAGGCACTAAAAATATATAACCAATTTTGTTATCTTTTTTATCTTTTTAACAGATGTAACGAATATATTTTGTTGAAAATATTTTGTGATTGTCTTTTCTAATAATTGCGAAGAATATACAATCATAGTTCTTTACGATATTACAAAAGATTGTGCTGAAAATCCAAGATCATAACTACAATTTAATGGCAAAATTTATAAATGGCTTTGACAGCTCTGTCCAGAACAGTTGAATTCCTGCTTTCATGTGGCTAACTTAGCTTAATCGCTGATCTGCGTATGTCTGTTTGCTTTCGCTAGTAATTTAAAAATTATAATTTAAACAAAACTCTTTCTTTCGAAATTAAACTAAAGCATTTCAATATCCTAAGATTTCCACGTAAATTAAAATAAAATCATCTGACCAGTTTTTAGTTACAAATTATTATTATACATAAGTCAATTGTAGTGAATGTTGTAGAAACAATTTTGTTACTTTAAAACGTATAACTATGTACAAAACTTAAGATTTTCACACATATAAATTAAAAAATCCCCTGACATTTTTTTTTCGTTACAAATTATTGTTGGACTCAAAGTTTCTTGTAGTGTATGTTGTAGAAACAATTTTGCAACTTTAAAACGAATAACTATGTAACTTAAAGAAAATTAAAAATTTATATTAAACAAATAATTTGTTGATATAAATAAGCATTTAATCTTTTAATGGCTATAAATTATTCTTAATCTACAGCAAAAAAAAAACTGAATAATTTTCAAGTGAATGGGAAACTGACAGCTTTATTCCCTGTTTAAAACAAGAAAATAAATGGATAAAAAATAGTTCGATAACTGAAACTTAAATCTCTCTTGCCGAAAGGGACAGCGGAAAAAAGTGAAATAAAAAAAATGGCTGTGCTTTGGAACTCACTTATCTGTCGGAGACCACTATTTATCATTCTCCTTTTAATCGTATGATATATGTATGGAAGGAGAGGAGGTATTTTGAAGCCATGAAATCTTTTTTTTTTTTCTCACTTAAGGAGTATAAGTAAAAACCTATCATTAATAATTCTAATATTTTAATGTACTATACTTGCAATTAAAAAAACGTGTTTTAAATATTTGTTGGAATTTACGTTCTTTACGTTTATACAGATTTGACTTGAAATTAAAATTCTATAAGATCTTTAATTCAAACCACAGCCACAAGTATTCAGGAAATATAGGACAAATTTCATAGCTACTTTAGTCAACGAAAGAATATTTTTAAAAAATTTCGCTATAAGGTATTTGTAGTCAACGATATTATTTTTATATTGGATAATATTGAAGATTTTTTGTTATAATTGTTTTGAGTGCTGTAGTATATTGTTAATTAACTCTTCCATATTCGATCATAAATGGTCTCCTGAAAATTCATATACACATAATTAGTAATACTTCATTGTAAATACCAAGTGATAAGTTCAGCTCATTTCTGCTATCATTGTCAGCCATGTGTATGAGCGAATCTTATAAGCCTACCAATAATCCACATTCACAAATCTAACAATTCTAATAGATATTCAAAAATAAAGTTTATTCTTATTACATGGTGGTCAAAAATTAAGTGTAAATTTAATAACTTATCTAATTTGTGAAATACTCATACTAATCAAGCAGTTAAAAGGCATTTAAAAAGTATAATACCCTAGAATTCCACACAGGTGGCTCTATGTGTTTCAATTGTAAGTTCATTATTAATTCTTTAAGCTTATTGTCCAAGTTAAGACACGTAAATTAACAGTATATGTCGTTAGCTGTTCAGGTTTTTGGCCGATACTTCTTTTCTGAAAATTTAATTTGAGTGTATAACACTGAATCGGGTAGTATAATTGAAATAAGTTGAACTGTATACTTGGACATGCTTCAGGTTCATATTATGCTAATCCCGTAGGAAGCAACGCAATGGTGGTTGAATTTTTCACAAGATGGAGCAGCTTCTGCCTTCCACTTCACACCTTATAAAACAGTTCCAGGTTGAATTGGTAGCAAAAGGGCTATTCCATGACTATTCTCGTGGCTATCATCAGGCCTTTCAAGCCAAGTTATGTAACTTTTATAAATATAAGATTTATAGTCAGCCTCTTACATAATCTTTCCATTAGTTGAAATGAAAAGTCAGTAAACTGACTTGATTGTCATGGAAATGTTCACAAACATATTGTAAGAACTTATTTACAGATGGGAAGAGTAAATGGGGTGGACACTGGATCGTGACACTGTGTGAATACTCATATTTGATTGCATAGCCAATCCTTCTAAACCATTATTCCTTTGTCCAACTAATTTATGCGCACTCTGTATAAAGCGATTCAACCTATCGTATGTTCTGCCAAAGAAAAAAACTTATTAACTTTAATTAAAAATAAAAATAATTTATTGTGTAATAAAATGAATGTTTTATTGGAAAATCTTAATGCAAGTATAAATTCTACATTTGAATTTTTTTTCTACATAAATTGAATTAAATGCTGTTAATTTTAATTTACAATTAGATTAAATTTATTTCGAATCTTTAAATTTTGCAATTCATTTTTAATTTAATTATTTCATATTACTTAATAGAATATTAAATTTACCAAAAAGAATAAGTTTGAAGATTTTGTCGAAATGTATGTATTATTTATTGGCTTATTTTTAATATATCTTTCATGATTAAAACTCAAAATCATTCTCTAAAAATAATAACGTAAAATTTTAGATAATCAAATAAATACATAATTTAAATGAAACAAGTATACGTTTTCTGGTTTTCTGTTATCTAGAAATCCTTATGATATATGTAATAATCTAATGAAAGTTTTTTAAAATTTTACATTTGAATTTAATTGTAAATATTTTGAGACGTTAAAAATCACTGATTTTCAATATTTACTTATTCAGATGCATTAAAGTGAATTATTTTAAGTGCTACAACATAATTAGACTAAATAAAGTGCATAAATGTAAAAGTGCATAATAATGAATATGGTGAATATAATAATTTAAAATTATAATGAGCGTAAGAGTTAAATAGTTAAAGCATATAAGATGAATAAATTATGAAAACCTATTTTATTCAAATGTATTTCATGGAAAAGATAAAATAAACAAAATAAAGATCATAATTATTTTTTTTAAATAATTTAATATCAGTTGCTCTCATGTGCCATATACACACGCCACAAACAGTCCACTAACGAGTGTTGAAGGGCTTTTAGGGGTAACTGCCTCGCATTTTTTAACCGGTGAAATCCAGTAAAATTTCCTACCAAGCAGTTTGATAGTCATTGAGTGACGTGTCACAATCACCGTCGAATCTCCCCGTTTCAACAACAATGCCACCACCGGATTCGAACTTTAGCCCTTCTGTACGTTATCTATATCTACTATATTTATCGACCTAAACAATCGTCATTGCGTTAAGTTTTATTAATATAAGGCTACCAATCATATATCTTAATTTATGCCTCTATATTTTGAAAAGAGTGGGCCTGATGGCCGAGTGGCTAGCGCTCTGGCGCTTGGTACCACAGGTATCGGGTTCGAATCCCGGCGTTGCCATGGGTGTTTGCAGTGGTTCGGAATCCACTTTAAACCCGTAGGTCCTGGTCCTAACAGGATCGTAGAGCATTGTGGGGACATTGTTACTCCGCGTCCGTGCCTTATTTTCAAGCTACAAGCGCCCCCTGGGTAGTGCAAAGTGAGTAACATCGGCGCAGCTCTTACGGAATGAAAGATCGCAGTCTAATTGCCAGCTGCATTTGAAGTTAAAAAAAAATTTTTGAAAAGAAACCGCAATATTTGAAAGTGAAACCAGAATTGAAGCTATTCCATTTAAATGCATATCAACCCCTTCGTGTCTGCTATGGAGTACTGCGCATGTCAGCTTTTAAAACGAGATCTGTATAGGCGGCATCCAAAAACATTAGACAAAAGATTGATTGACTTCCTCTGAAAGATTGTGGAGGAAGAGGGAAACAAACTTATCTTTAATATTTTAAGAAAATATTTTTTAATAAAGATGTAATATGACACTTTATTAAAGAGGGTATTATGCTGAGCACATTAGAAAATGAAATTATATATACACTCAAGAGCCAAAACATTTTGACCACCCCTACATTTTGCAATGAACTCGCCTGGATGACGTGGAAAGCACGTGATTAGGTGGAAGTGGTATTTAACTGCTGCTGGAGAGACTGAAGAATCTTTCTTTCACTTACTTCTGTGTGTGACGAGAAAGGCTGCGGGCCAACTCGTTATTGACAGGTGGTCATAATGTTTGACTTGAGTGTGTGTGTGTGTGTATTCAAAATAGTTGCAAAGAAGTGTGCATCAAAAAATCGTTTGTATTTACACTTAGTGGCAAATTTATAATTTGCGTATATGTAAAAAGACACAATCTCTCTCTCTTATAAAAATCCACTGTGAGAAAAAATGAAGAGCAATATACATAGATTCCTAATCGTTTCGAAAGACGTCAGCAATCTTTTGGTGATATTGTCTCTAGATAAATAATAATAATAAGATTAATTTAGTTCACTGGTGATTATTTTGGGAATAATATAAAACAGCACGTTAATTTTGGTTAATCATTCAATATATTTATGACTTTTTAAAACAAAAAATAATATAATTTTTACAGATATTTTAGTTCCATTAAAAATATTTGAAAGGCATTATTTCTAAATAGAAAATTGAATAGATTTAGTTTTCAGTTCAATATTAACGATTATCATTAAGTTTCTTTTTTTTTTTGTTTTGTATCTACAACCCTGCACATTTTTTAAGAACGTTATTTTCAAGTGTATATTACAGTTAACTATCCAAAATCCTTCTCTGAAATTCAGGAATTACTCTGACTTATATTAACTTATTAAGCTTACATGTTAAGTTTGCCACTTCGGGTATAAAATAAAATATTTATATCTCAAATTTATTTCACACATCCATTTAAGAATATCCGGATGTTATCCTTTCGATGTGTTCTTTATTACTTAATTAATTTTTTACACCATGCAATTTAGCTTTGACTTATTGTAATCAAAGTTAGCTTGTAACTGTAACTGTTCAGTTGCTGTAACTGAAGTACATTCTTTTATCAAAGTATTCTATTATATATCAAAATACTTTTTGATAAGAGATAATAAAACACGATATTCTAGAATAAGATGGAATAATTAAGTTTAAAAAATATGCAAAAAAAAATATTGTAAAATTGCAAATCGAATATTTTTGATGCATTATGTTACATTATGTATGGTGATGGTGGATGGTTAAATCAGCAAAGTGAAGCTTAGTCAATCAGCAGCCCCTAGCTAATAGTAACGCAGTATCTTGATCTAGGGTAATTATTTTATCTATTTTCTGTTTTAGTTCCAGGTATCACTCTAATAGACATCAGCTAATCAAAATTTTACCTTGGCAGTGCATTTATGCGTAAATCTAATTATCCTAGTTAAAATAACTATGTAACCAGCTTCCATTATTAGGTGCAATTCTTCGAAATTCACAGAATAATACCGAAGGAAAATATTAATATTTTTAATATTTCTAAAATATATTTAGCATTTATAAAAGTGTAAATGGAATTCGAATTCTTAATTAGAAAAATTGGAAAATATTTTTTGTTACTATGTTCAAAGTAATATATTTTAACAATTAGTTATAAAGAAAAAATTTCGTTTGTCAAATTTTTGTATATTTATGTAGGAAAAAGTTCAAGATATGGCTGTTTTTCTTTACAAATTACTTAACAAATGAAAAAAAAAAAATAACTTTTCAAGATTTATTTATTAGAAATACTATTTCGAATTATTTCTGTTGTAAAAATTCAACCTCCATCTCTAATTTCATTTTTCTTTTTTTATGTTTTAATAATTGTTAAAGATTTTGCTGAGATCAAATACAAGTATTTTGGAATTGTGGCTTAAAAATTATACAATTTTTTTTTTTTTTTTTTTTTTGCTTAAAATGTTCAACCCCGTGAGAAAATATTGGAATGAAAATAATTCTGAAGATATTATTTTAGAATGAAAATATATATTTTCAAGGAGTTATTTTCTTATCTGACTCTTTTGTTATCAGTTTGTATTAGAGCTTTAATATTTTTTTCTTTGACTTATATATATTTTTTTGGTTTTACATACGAACTGAATTCTATAATTTGTACTAAATAATTTAAATGAGTTCATGTGAAAATTTATTTACTCAATCCTTTTTATGAAAAATAGGAAAGCTGTAGTTTATATCCGAATAAGACAGGTTTTTTTTTTCTGAATTTGGTGTGTACTTGGTGAGTTTTTTTTTTTTTTTCTCATTTAGTAAGTATTCGATGGCATTCATTAACATATTCTTTTATTTCTTTTATTATGTTAACTAAAGAGGGACCTGAATGGCCGAGTAGCTAGCGCTCTAGTGCTCGTTACCACAGGTTTCGGGTTTGAGTAACGGCGGTGTCATGGATGTTTGTAGTGGTTCGGAATCCACTTTAAACCGTAAGTCCTGCTCGTAGACCTTTGCGAGGGCGTTGGTACTCCGTGTCCGTGGCTTATCTTCAAGTTACACTCGCCCCCTGGGTAATGCAAAATGAGTAACGTCTGTGCAGTGTTTGCCTTACGGTATCCAAGACAACTGTCTGAGTTTGTCAGCTGCATTAGAAAAAAAAAAATTTTAACTAAAGAAGTATATTTTATGTAAAACCAATTTTTAATAGAGTGAATTTTTTGAAAATCCTGGAAACTACATTTGTACAACTAGATATAGTGATTAATAGCATATATTTTGACTATGAATAATAATTGAAACAAAATTAATTTGTTATTTCAAAACAAAATATGCATGAAATGGTAAATTTTGAAATTTTTATTTCTATCTTCATATATAAGTTACTTTAGTATAAAAGAAATCTCGAAAATTAAATATTTTAGACAGTATATAATATAAAGACAGTAAGCAATGTAACCAATTTATTAAGAGCTTAGAAATGGAAATGTTCATAATATGAGAATTCTGAGAAAACATTAGAAAAACTAACATTATTACAGCAAAGGAATTGGGAAATAAGTTTGTAAATCAACTATTTTTTTTCAAATCTCTAAAATTTTAAAAACCACATAACCATTTTGTAAATAAAGAGCCATTTTATTACGAACTTATAAATGAAAATGTTTATAATATGAGAAAATCATCATCAAAACTGACATCATTACAGCAAAGGTATTGTGAAATAAGCCTGTTAAACAACGAATAATTTCTTTATAATCTCTGAAATATTTATAACAATATTCAAACAATGATAAATTAGTTTATTTTTAAGAATCAAGTAAAAATTTTTGTTTACCTTATTTATTAGTGAAAAGCAGTTATAAGTTAAACTTCAATGAAAATGCATTAAAATATTCTCGTTGTATTAGCTTATAAATTGCTTTTAGAAAATTTAATAACTAATTCAACTGAAGAATATAACCCAAAGCAATAGAATAGTGAAAGTCAGTTTCTCAATTTTTTTTTTTATGTATTTATTATTTATTTTATTTATTTTTTGCAACTGTGCTCGATTTGTTCTGCATTATATGGAGCATCAAAAACAATTAGAACACACCTTCACCCCAAAATAATCCACACTGTCTTAAAATAACATTAGCATGAATAATTCAACGAAATTTGAAAGCTGCTCGAAATCTTTTACCCTTCCAGGATATATCAACACATTCAGTTTTAAATTAAACCAGCCCTATCCAACACTTTAGAAGAGAATTTCCGGTTTAATTATTAAGCATCTCATGTCTTAGACAGTTGTATACTTCCCACGGGTGCTACCTGTCAAGGTAGCCACGAGACGCCATTATTTAAGATATATTAATAGAGGTTGCTTTTCGCACCGAAAGCGATTTTCCTTTTCTCAAACGTTGCTTCTTGCGTCCTGGCCCGAGCATTTGACTGCGAGTTTATGGTGAATAACTTTTTGGTATTCAGCTCAACCACTTGTACTGATACTTTTTCGCCTCGGTGACTAGAAAAGAAGGAAATATTGTTAATAAAATTCATTATTAATAATCAAGTCATGGCATGGTCTAGTGGTTAGGATATCTGGGCTCTCACCCAGGAGGCCCGGGTTCGATTCCCGGTGTCGGAAGCATTTCAAGGGCCTGATGACTGAATGGCTAGCGCTGGCGTTCGGTACCACAGGTATCGGGTTCAAATCCCGGCTTTGCCCATGGGTGCTTTGTCAGTGGTTCGGAATCCACTTTAAGCCGTAGGTCCCGGTCCTAAGGATCGTAGAGCGCTGCCGGGGCATTGTTACTCCGCGTCCGTGGCTTACCATCAAGTTACACGCCCCCTGGGTAATGCAAAGTGAGTAACATCGGTGCAGCCCTTATGGCGAAGATCACAGTCTATTTGCCAGCTGCATTAGCAGAAAAAAATAATAAAGTTAACTCCAATTACAAATGTGAAATTTTAAAATTTTAATAGCACAAAAAAGTTATGATGCTTATCTGAAACAAAAGAGTTCATTTTTACAGATATCTGGAAGGCCTACATTTGTGAAATTATTTAACTTTTGCATATATAAAATAAATCACACACTTTCAGTATTCTACACAGATATTCCTGCATTTTAAGACATCCTGTATTTTGAAATTAATAAAACTACCTTCACATTTCTAACATGGAGGGAAAAACATTAAAACTATCAAATGTGCAGTGAATAAAAGTTTTTTATTTGCCATATCTTTGGTTTTTAAATTAAAAAAAAATATACTAACTATTATTTTAAATTTCAACATACTATTTGAAAAAAACACAAAATCAATTAAATAGAAATAGCAAATCAAATCAAGGGAGAATAACATTTTAATAGGAACATTTAATATCAAATTTAAATCGTAATCATTTTTTTTTATTTATGATCAAAACTCATTGATCATAAATCATCTACTCATGATGCATGATAAAAAAAACACCAATCTTTAATCAGCTACTCATGATTCATGATCAAAACACGTCAATCATGTATCAGCTACTCATGATTCATGTTCAAAACACATCAATCAGCTACTCATGATTCATAATCAAAACAAATCAATCATGAATCAGTTACTCATGATTCATGGTCTAAACACATCAATCATCTACACATGATTCATGGTCAAAACACATCAATCAGCCACTCATGATTCATGGTCAAAACACATCAATCATCTACTCATGATTCATGGTCAAAAAACATCAATCAGCTACTCATGATTCAGCTACTCGTGATTCATAAAAATATTTTTAATTCTTATTTTTTTTTAAATTTAAGATGAATTTATAAATGTGACTTATATTGTGCAATTTACTACAAGTAAATCCTCAAAATTTAGAGATTAAATGCCATTATAGGCTCTTGCTAATTAAATATCACTATTACAGAATGCTTTTATAAAAAAAGACTTTGACTTTTGGGAAACAACTTATTTGTGTATTTTTAACAGGATGGGGAATGGAATGAAAGTATTAAATATTTTAAAAGTCTTACTCCACTATTCTATTAAATGTAATTAAAAATGGTATTGGTAGCTTTGTAATGAAGATCTAATATATGAGTGGTACATGAATGATTGCACAGAAAAACGAAATTTTAAATTAAGCATGACAAAAGCTAAAAAGTCTTTTAAGATTTCATTTAACACACCCACGCAGGGTAGGACATTTCAGTGAGAGTTCAGACAGTTAGTTACCCATAAATTTAGAAATTGAGTTTGAAATATTTTAAATTTCTTAAGTTCGAAATAGTTATCTTTTAGAGGAATTTAATCATGAATTATTCATTCATAATCAGTACAATGAAATTTTTTTTATCAATTTTTGAAAGATAAATAACTGTAGAAAATAAAATACTTTCATTATGTTTATGATGTATCTTTTGAATTTTGTTTTTCATTCCAGATATACATATATAAAAACTGTAATACTTCAAAAAGAAATGTTTGAATACATTTAATTTTTTGAGATCAAAAGAATGTTTTCTTAAAAAGTGAGTGATAGCAAAAAGGAATTTTGATATAGAAATGTCAAACCAAAATTATAAACAGAAAATATTCTTTTATATTGATTGAATTTATAATAACTTTAAAACAAACATTGTTTATTCAATATTTTAAGCGTATTGGCTTCAAAAGAATTAAATCAATTCAATTGAAAATGCACTTAAAATTTGTTTTAAAATTCACAAACAAAACGTTCATATCTCACAAAATAATGAAAATGTATTATTTTATTATTGTATAGGGTATTTTAAAAATTCTTACTTATTGAATGAATATGCACTCAAATTTGTTATCTGTAATATATGTCAATATACAGACACATATATTTTTGCTTTTAAAATAATATTTTGTGCTTTTCTATAAACGAATAATATAGTATTTCAACGAATAATTTAAAAGAAAATATAAATATTTCTAATACTAATTATCCCCTTAACACACATATTTATTTTACATTAATATTTTTAAATAATATTTTACTCTGAGGTAAATGGTCTATTAAGAATTAACTTTATTTTATTTTATAATTAATATCCATTTATCAACAAAATAAATAAAACTTATTTCAATTCTTTTTTATATAAATCAAGAAAATTTCATGTCATCCAGAAACTCCCATGAATCTCCGTTAAAAATTCTTGCCACAATTTCGATCTTTTCGGAAAGCAATTTCAACTTTTATTTATTTTTTTTTTTTTTTTTTATAAATCAAGAAAGTTTCATGTCATAGAAACTCCCATGAATTTCCCTTAAAATTCTTTGCCACAATTGTCCTCTTTTCTGGAAGCAGTAACTTTAACACATATCACCAGCGTATTCAAATATGACTACTACTACTACTACACCACACCACATCACATCCCTGTGCCTAGAGTTGAGTTGGCCCTATACAGTTAGAATGATGTGGGTGGGTCTTTTCTCCGTGACAATGTTATAGTCATCTGAGACCGGGACCGACGACTTAAAGTGGATTCCGAACCACTACAAACATATATTGCACCGCCGGTACTCTAGCTGCAATATGTTTCAATTGCGTGCTGTGTCCGTGCACGAGCCATACTACCTTTAAAAGTTTAATAAAAATTTCGATGTATTCTGAAGGGAAAACTGGCATTAACAGCCCTGCTATATTGCATATAGAGTTTTTAGACAAACTGCTAAGATATGCAATGATTATTTATCGTAACTGATAAAATATCTTCCGATGTAGGTTACATTTCTAAAATTATTTATTCAAGAAGAATATTGATGAATGCCTATTTGTTAATAAAATATTTGTTCAAAAATAGCTTCAAACAGAATGGGAAATTTAAAAATATGTTAAATCTTATGAAATGCAAATGGCAATTTTTAAACGTTGAAACAAATGAGCACCAAGAAAAATATTGCATAGTAAAACTTTATAAATTTGCTTTCATCTAGTGCAGAAATCTTGAAGTTCCGAAAACATCAAGAAATACTCAGATTTCAATTTACAATGATTGTCTCAAAATATTTCAAGAAAGTTAAAAATAGAAATAGAAATAATTTTTCAGTTAATGAATACTTGGCAATTTTCCGTTACACTTTTTATTGGATAATAATGTTTGATTTAAATTTCGGAAACTACTTACTTTTTTATATTTGACATAAGGTGGACAAAATAATTCCAGTTAAGTAAAAAAATGCACTATATTTATTGATATCAAAGTGATTGTAACAGATAAACTTCCTAAATTCAAACATATATTCATTATAACGACAAAGTTTTAATAAAAATTAAGCATGTTTGTACTTTAAATGAAGAATGTATTACAAACTGATAAACTGATTGCCAATGTCATTTCTTCCAAAGATTTATACTTTCTTAAAATCAAATGATAAATTATCTTTTTTTACGTTGGTTGGATTCTAATTTGTACAGACTTCTAAGAAAGCTAAATTGTTGAAATTATAATAAGCCAGATCATGAGAAACTTTGAAGAACATAAAAATGAAAATAATTTTTCGAATGAAATTACCAAAATAATTATATATCCATATGAAGATCTTCAAACGATATAATTAATGCACTAATATTGAGTGAACATGAACTAAATATAAAAAGTGTGGGATGAAAAAAATATTTAATTTTTTTTTTTTTTTTTACATTTATATAAAACAGTAAAACCTAAATATCATTCAAGTTTAGTTTATAATATGTGTTGTATGGTGAAATGCAAATATTAATTACTATTATCTTGAATACAGTAAAAATAGTATCATCATTTTTGTATATCTTATTAAAAACATGTTATTCAATCTTTGCATTACAACGTTTTCTAAAATATGTAAATTATATACGTATTGTTTATCGTATTAACTATTTATAAATAATCAAGGCACATGGAGAAATTATTATCTCAGGAAAAGTAATAAAATAAATTTATTTAAAATAAATTTAAGTTCAATTAAGCTATTAAATATATAGAGAAGAAAACTTTTGATCTTGCATGCCAAATAATACCTTCTTGTGAAGATCACCTTGATACACAACATAGACGAAGGAAATCTTTTTAAGTGGTTGAAACATTAATATTTTTTCGTAACTTTTCATTAATGTTTTTTGAATAATATTTTACTCTAGAGTAAATGACCTATTAATATTTGGCTTTATTCTATTTTTAATACATTAATAAGGAGTGATCATGAATGAAATGCAAAAAGTATGTGATGCACAAAAATATTTTAATATAATTTTTATATTTTTATAAATCAATGAAAAAGAAATATCAGTCAAGTTCAGTTTATAATATGTGTTGTATGATAGACTGCAAAATATTAATTACCAATATCTTAAATTCAATCATTAGTTTTGTATACCTTATTAAAAACATGTTATTTATTCTTTGCTTTACAACGTTTTTCAAAATATGTAAATTTTTTACCCATCATTTATCATAGTAACTATTTATAAATAATAGAGGCAAAATGGAGAAATTATTATGAAATAAATTAATTTAAAAATAAGATGAAGTTCAATTAAGCTATGAAATATATTGAGAATAAAACTTTGGATCTTGCATGCCAAATAATACCTTCTTCTGAAGATCATTTTGATATGCAACAAAGACAAAGGAAATCCTTTCCAGGTGGTTGAAACTGTGTAAGTAACAGCGATCTGAAAAGGAGTAAACCTGCCATTGAAGCTCTTAACAAAAGCTGAAGACGGGGGGACATGTCATATTCAGGCCAAGGATGTTGTTCAGAAGAACTTTCTGACATCACTCATTTGGTCACAAAAGGAAATCGACTCATCCCGGGGCGGGTTTGGGTACAAAATTTAAAGTTACTTTTTTTCACCCAAGGCGAAATATTTGTTGCATGTTCAATTAAATCGCTTCAGCGGAACGGATTCGTTATTGTTGAATGATAGAAATCACTGGATGTATTTAATAAAAGATTATTTGTTTTAATTAAATCAGGTGTCCTATTCCTTGGTTAGCATAAATTATTGATAGGAAATTAAAAATTTGTATTTTGAAAAAGTGAACGAAGATAAAACTGCTTGGTGATATACACGAAAGTGTGCTTGGTGATACATACGAAAGCATGCTTGTTGATACACATGAAAGCGTTATTTGTGATACAGGCTTTTTGGTGATGCATATGAAAGTGTGCATGGTGATACATACGAAAGCGTGCTTGGTGATACACAGGAAAAGAAATAAAAACATTACTATTTTACTGTTTTGCAGTTACAGATCTTCGATGAGTCTTTTACAACGCGACAAACATATAATCTGCAATCAAGTTTGCTGCTCACATTTTTCAGTTTTATGTTATCAACTGTTAAATGCGCCACTTATATGTTTTTTGAGTGAACCGATTTGTTTACAGTAATGACTGTTTAGAAATTAGGCCTTCAATGTAAACATCCCAAAAAAAAAAGAAATTAAGAATGAATTCGTTATTAATGAATGAAAGAAATCACTGGATGGTGTGTGTTAAAGGGTTATTTATTTTAATTAAATCATGTCTCTTATTATTTGGTTAGCATAAATGAACATCACAAAATTAAAAATTTGTATTTTGAAAATTGAACGTAGATAAAACTGTTTGTTAATGACATACACGGAAATAAATAAAAACATTAAAATTTTTCTTTTTCGCCGTTTCAAATCTTCGATGAATCTTTTATGACACTACAAATCTGTAATTAAGTTCGTTATTCAGATTTTTAAGTTTTTTTTTTCACTGTCAACATTTAAATGCTTCACTTATGTGTTGTTTGAGTGAATTGATTTGTTTACAGTAATGGTTGTTTAGAAATAAGACCTTTAAAGTAAATATGATAATAAAAGATATCACATGATAATCTCTGTAGTTATGTACATAGGAGTAAATCCTTATCGTCCATCTATGTGTTGTGAAAAGGATCGTGCATCAGACATTTTACACTAATAGAAATACTTGTTGCATGTTCAATTAAATCTCTTCAGAGAAATTAATTCAATATTATTGAATGATAGAAATCACTGGATTGTGTTTGACAAAGGATTATTTATTTTAACTAAATCAGGTCTCCTTTTATTTGGCTAGCATAAATGGATGGCAGAAAATTAAAAATTTGTATTTTCTAAATTGAACGTAGATTGAAACTGCTTGTTGGTAATACACACAAAAGGGAATAAAAATACGAATTTTTCTTTTTGGCAGTTACAAATCTTCTATGAGTCTTTTACGACACGGCAAACGTCTAATACGTAATTAAGTGCGTTACTCACATTTATTTAGTTTTATACTGTCAACAATTAAATGCGTCACATCTATGTTGTGTGAGTGAATTGATTTGTTTACGGTAATGTCTGTTTAGAAATAAGATCTTTAAAGTAAACATCATACAAAGGAATCACATGACAATATTCCTGATCAAATACATAAGAGTATTCGTTATCGTCCATTGTTCTGTTATGAATGACACAAAAATAAATAAAAAATTGCGTTTTGAAAATTGAACGTAGATAAAACTGCTTGTTAATGACACACGCGAAAAGAAATAAAAACATTATAATTTTTCTTTTATGCAATTACAGGTCTTCGATCTTTGAGTAGTTTACAACACGACAAACTCCTAGTCTGTAATCAAGTTCGTTGCTCACATTTTTCCATTTTATACTATCAACAATTAAATTCATCACTTATGTGCTGTTTGAGTGAATTGATTTGTTTACAGTAACGACTGTTTAGAATAATACCTTTAGTGTAAACATCACAAAAAGATAATACATGGCAATCTTTGTAGTCATGCACATAAGAGTAAATCATTATAGTCCATCGTTGTGTTATGAAAAGACTCATGTATCACACATTTTACACTGATAGAAAAATTTGTTGCATGCTCAATTAAATCGCTCCAGTGAAATGAATTCGTTATTATCGAATGATAGAAATCTCTGGATAATATTTGATAAAGAATTATTTATTTTAATTTAATCAGGTATCCTATTACTTGGTTGAAGTAACTTACTTTACAATAAATGAATGGCAAAATATTACAAATTTTGACTACGTTTAATTTATTTATTATAACGTTACGTTAACGTTAACGTTAATATTATTTATTTTAACGTTATTCAACTTCCTCTACGTTTAATTTTGAAAATTAAACTTAGATGAAGATGCTCATTGGTGATATACACGAAAAGATATAAAAGGCAATACAATTCTCTTTTTTTGCAGTTAAATATCTTCGATGTGTTTACCTCTTACAACACGACAAACACCTACTCTGTAATCAAGTTCGTTACTCACATTTTTCAGTTTTATACTTTCAACACTTATGTGTTGTTTGAGGGAAATGATTCGTTTACAGTCATGGCTATTTAAAAATTAGTTCTTTAAAGTGAACATCATAAAAACATTCTACATAGTAATCTTTGTGGTTTTGTACATAATAGTTATCGTTCATCGTTGTGTCATGCCACAAACATTTTAAACCGATAGAAAATTCGTATGTCTTTTTTTATTTCAATATATCGCTAAATATTATGTGTAATAGTTTTTAAAATATAAGTTTTCTAAATCCGATTATCATTTCAGCTTTTTCTGCATTTCACGATACTAGAAGGATTAAAAATAAAACTTCGAGTATAAATATTTTCTGGCAAATATTTACAGTATAACGTACGGATTTATAAAGTGCATCCAATTATTTAAAGAGCTAATTTTACAGAAAAAAAAAAAAGCACGCTCAGAGGAAAAGAATTAAAAATGAATATAATGGGAGATGCGGACTAATTTTAAATTATTACCTGAAATAAAAGTAGTGCATTTTAGAATACTAACTGAAAGATCTAGGATAAAAACTAAAACAGACTATTTATAAATTTTGTGCAGTTGTTAAAAATCTATGTTTCTTAAGTTATTATAATTGTAAACTGATAAACTAATTATGACTAATGTTCAACAGATAAAATTAGCTTTCTATTTGTAATTTTGCTGCTTGAAACTATATATTTTTATTTTTAAATGTCTCATTTTAAATTTCCGAACAACCACTGTTTAAACTTTTAATATGTTTAAATATTTATTTTAGTTTTAAAAAATATTAAAAATTGGCAGGCAAACGTTTTTGATATGCATGTTATTATTAATGAATGTTTCTTAATTCTTGCTTATATTTTTAAATGTTTTTATTTTTATTCTTTATTTATTTATTTTTCGTGTTTTACATTTCGGCCAAAACTCATTATAAACTATTTAAGAATTATATTATTTTATGTCAGCAGAACTGCTTATCTTTGGAGTAATAATTATGCGATGGGATAATAATCATTCTAAGCTGTTGAAACTAAACTGGCAAATACATGGAATGCAATAAATGAAGAAGTTTTCAAGTATTTGTTGCTTTAATTTTGCCTAAGGACCTGAATTACTTCTCTACAGAATTAAATTTTTAATAAATATTGCAGGTAAAAATTGATTAATTCCATTCGAAACATAACTGATTTCATGTTAATAATTAAGTCATGGACTAGAATGATTTTATTGTATATGCTAATAATTAATTTATAAATGTTTCAGATGTATTTAATAATAGATAAATTTAATAATATTTTAATTTACTTTCTAATATTAATAATATTATATTTTTATTAATATTCTAATCACTGCTTTCTAAGTAGAATATTTGAGAAAAAAATATTTATAACTTATCAAATATTTATAAAATTAATATAATAATAAATTTTATCTTTAATTTACTAATCTTAGAAATTCTTTTTATACACTTTGATAAAGTTTGATTTTCATGCATTCGCTAGAGATGGGAAGCGAATTCTTTATTAAATTGTTTCGTGTTATAATATATTATGAATGTTATATCCCGAAAATGCTATTTTCTTAAAAAATGCTTGGCTACTATGCAAATAATAAGCAAATTAATTTGTAAAACCATCCATTTTTTGTTACATTTTCTTTCTAAAAGAAATATACAACAGTATTTAATGTCGAAACATATTTTCATTAAAGTAATATATTTAACTAACAGGTGGGAAAAGTCGGCTGGCAAGGTTATGGCATAAATATTTTGGGATACGCATGGTATAATATTCATTGACTATCTTAAAAAGGGAAAGACCATAAACCGCGACTATTACGTAGCGCTATTGGAGCTTTTGAGAGACGAAATCGCTGAAAAACGACCTCATTTGAAGAAGAAGAAAGTGCTGTTTCATCAAGACAATGCACCGTGTCACAAATCAATGAAAACGATGGCAAAATTGCATGAATTGGGCTCCGAATTGCTTCCGCATCCACCGTATTCTCCAGATCTGGCCCCCAGCGACTTTATCCTGTTCTCAGACTTCAAGAGGATGGTCGCTGGACAGAAATTTCGCGCCGATGATGAGGTAATCGCCGAAACTGTAGCTTATTTTTAGGCTAAAGACAAATCGTACTATAAAAATGGGATCGAAATATTGTACGACACTATAATCGTTGTATCGCCCTCGAAGGCAACTATATTGAATAATAAAAATCAAATTCTATCAAAAAAAAAAAGATAAGGCATAATAAAGAATAATTACTAATGCATAAAAATAAATTTCCAGTTAAAATTAAATTTATTTTATTTTTTGATGATAAAATAACACCTAAATACACATAATGTTTTTAATACCTATGCTTAATACAAGCATGTCCTAAAAATTAACTAATTAATTTCGTATAAGCAGTTTTTGTATCCTTTCAAACTTAAACATATTCTGTACGTTTTTAAAATCCCGTTTTTAGTAAGTAAACCTCAATCAATTTTTGTTTCTATGACATCTCCAGTTAAAAATATTTGCTCTGAGATATTTATAGATAGACTTGTGAATTTTTTATAGATTATCCAGTAATATCCGTATTATTTCTTGGACACAGTTTTAAAGCTAAGAAGTTCTTTGAAATTCCATCTAACAGTTGATAATGTAATTGAGCTAATATAAATGAGACTCATGTGACAGGGTAATACATAAATAAATTAAAAAGAAATGATATAGACACCGCATTCAGGCTAGATTATTAATGACTGAAGTTAAAATATAGAAGCTTACAACAAATTATAACATAACAAAGAAAATGTTTTTTCAAATATTTGACTGTTTGCTTTTTGTTTCTATTTTTCATTAAGCTAAAGCTGAATCATGCTTTCTGTCTTAATCATTATCAAAATCTGAAAATCTTTCAAAATATTTACTTTCTTGAGGGGCCTGATGACCGAGTGGCTATTGCTCTGGCGCTCGGTATCACACTGTTCGATTACCGATGGTGTCATGATGTTTGTAAGTTCGGAATCCACTTTAAGCCGTAAGTTCTGGTCTCACAGCTACATGGTCTCCAAGCTACAAGCACCCCCTGTATGAATGAATAACACGTACCCCCGCTAAATGAATAACAGCAGTGCAGCCTTTGCTTATGGCACAAAGATGAACTGTCCCTGTATTGCCAGATGCGTCAGATCAACAACGTTTACCTTTATATGACTTTTTAAAACGTTAAATGGCAAAATCTAGCCACATAAAACTGCTTGCAGATGTTGGATAGATACAAACACATACTAGATCAATATGAACTGAAAGGGCTCCATGAAAGGCCATTTTATATTGAAACGCGTAACAAGTAATTCGTTTGAAAAATTTCAGAATTCGTTGAAAAATAAATCTTGGGGCATAAATAAGCTTTAGTTTGAGAAAACATTTAAATTTCAGAAAAATCCTTTATACGATGCTTTTTTTTTTTTTATGAGACAATAGGGCCATAAATAAATAAATTAGAAATGAAATGATAGAGACTGCATTCAAACTAAATCATTATTGACTAAAGTTATATAATCGAAACTTAAAAAATTAAAATATAATAAAGAAACAAATTTTTCCAATATTTTAATGTTCGATTTCGCATTAAGTTAACACTGAGTCATGTTTTTGGTTTTAATCATTATCAAAATCTGAATATCCTTCAAATTTATTTTTATACGAATTTTTAAAATGTTAATTGACAAAATCGTGCAACGTTTTCTGATTAACTGCAGACGGGAAGAATAGAAATCAAGCAAATGAAGTGTTTAATATGAATTGCAGTCTTCCTATGTGAGTAATTAATTTTTATTTCTACAATATTTTTATCTAAAACAATATTAAAAATTGCGCTTAAATATGTAGATGTAATTGTTTAGAAAATACATTTGAACGTGCACTCCTATTAGGATAAACACATATTTTAGAACAATTTTTGTTTGGGGGGAATATAAAAAAAGTCGATAAAAGTAAATTATTTGACATTAATTTTTATAGAAAAAAATCAAATCAAATTTTGAAAAATAATAAAGTAACTAAGACTAAAGTAAGCGACTAATTCTTTATTTTGCTTGTTTCGCATTATATTAATGTTTTTTTTTTTTTACTATTTATAATAACTCTGTTAAATCAATGCTAAATAATTTTCGATTTTTTGTTGCCTAAGGATTGTACAAATCTATACAGTTATGCATTAAAGTTCAACTTTTTTTTTTTTTATAAATATTGCACAATAAGAAATAATATTTTGAAAGAAAGATGTTGGATAAAATAAAAAGCTATTGAGACATAAGCCATTTAAATAGAAGTAACACGAAGTTAAATACTCCTTTGTTAATCATTCGTGAAAAGCTGTTTACTTTATTTATCAATAACTGTCGTAAGATTCATTCTTCAGATGAGGATATGAGAATGTAATAGCACTTTTTTTCCTTAAAAGTGAGAATATTCTCCTCCAAATATATGGATAAATAGCGAGAAGCTTTTAATTAGCCTACTTTATTTGCTTTACCACATTGTTTACCAAACATGAAGCAATTCTTTTGTGTAAAAGAACAAAGGACGATTTCTATCTAAAAGCGATTTCAGTTGTAAGCATGCTTGTGATATCTTTAAATATGTATCTGCTTTCCTAAATTATTCTTATATTTGTTTTTGCTCTAAAAACAAAAGTACTTCAATCCAGCCATTGTTTCAGAAAATTCACGAATTTTGAATTAGTTTTACCGATGCAATATTTTCACAAGTCGATTTTATTTTTTTAAACAATGAATTGTTAGAGATATTGTCTTGTTAAAGATATAAGTCTCTGGTTTGAACATTTTAACAAATGCTTTTATTCTTATAAATATGTTAATCATCGCATTCCAAATTCGAAGATTAGTCTTCAGCAATAATGGAGATCGTAATTGATAGTTTTTTATTACAAGAAATTAAAACTTCCTTTGTAATACTTTGTTATTACCTCAATGTTAATATCCACACAATTCGTAATGAGCCTTTGTATTGACTGCAGGAATTTGGCATCTAAACATAAACCATTAGAAAACGAACTGCGAAATGCAGATTTTCTCAAGAAATTTATTTAAATTTATTAACAGAAATCAGGAAAACGACACCAATATTATCTTATACACTTACACTTCTGAATCTGTATTTAGCTTTAAATTCTTACTAACAGAAATTAATTGTCAAAATAATATCTTACCTGAAATAAAAAACAGAATTGTGTTTGTCAATAAATCTTTTTTTGGGTTAAGAAATCTGTTTAAATCATACAGTTCATAAGCAGAAAACTAAATTCTTGTAAAATACTTAGTTGAATTTATTTTGGTTTATGACTCTAAAACGTAGACTTTGGAAAAATCTGATGAGGAATATTTGGGTATATTTGAGCTGAAGATTTTAAGGGCTATTCTTGGAGATGTTAAGGAAAGTCATTGCAGGAGAAGAGGGTACAACGCAGAAATTTATAAATGCTACAAAGACCTAGAAATTATAAAAATGTATTAAGATAAAAATATTAAAATGGGCTGTTCTTTATTTAGAAGGAATGATTTAAACGCTATAAAAAAGCTGGTTTTGACAAAGCACACAGGTTGCAATGGATAGACGCAGTTGACAAAGATTTTGCTGTACTAAAGAATTAAGAATTGGAGGACCATTGTCACTCAGAGTAATGCATGGAAATATCTTCAAAGGAAAGCCTTGGTCCACTCTGAGCTGTCGTGCTATTGATGATGATGATTTGAATTTGTAATGACGAATTAAATATATATGCTTTATATTGTACTAAAGTCGTTTTCTTCTCATTGAAATTTTAAAAATGCAATACAATTGCAATAAAATGCAGAATTTATGAATGCAATAAAAATATGCGAGTCCCTTAATTAAATTTAGTCAAATACGATCATGAATAAGTAGTCTTTTTATATTCATTTAATCTATAATATTATAAGCTTTTATTTTATAAATTTTAACTTACACGGTGGTTAAAATTAAAATCGTTATGAATTGTTATTAAAAATGGAGATGCCAACATCTTTAACCCTTGGCTCTTATATATATTACAGAAAAATTTCACAATGCATTAAGTATAAATAAGGCAAAATAAAAAAAAGTTATTCCAATGAACTCCCAAATGAAATAAATGGGAGAAAATATAAGTTACAAAGAAATAACATAAAAAATAATGTATATATATATATATATATATATATATATAATAATTGTCAATATTAAGCAAAATGTAAACAAAAAATATTAACAAAAAAATATAAATAAGATGATGGAATACAGACAATTATCAAAGTCTAGTAATTTACTTTTTCACTTTAAAAATATTTAGTATTCTTATGACAAAGAAGAGATTATTTCGAGTTAATATATTATCAGTTTTAGAATTAACAAGCTTAAATAAATTGAATGTGTATATATAACCATTTACATAGCATATCGAATAATTTGAATTATTTCTTTTGCCCAAAAGGCAAACCCATATTCGTAGATAATGATGTATGAATATGGATTTGTCTTCTGGGAAAAATAAATAATTCAAATTGTTATATATTCATATATAATGATCTATGGATTCTACCTAAATATTTATCAATGTGTATTAATACTAGAGGTGTTAATACTAAATATTTATACAATATTCAGTACAGGAAAAGTTTGCTATATAAAAATGCTTTGAAAGCAAATTAGAGTTGCTAGCATTATTTATTTCTTCACTAAGTTTTCTGCAATGCTTTTAAATTAAAGATGCACAATCTATGGACAGATGATATATTTCTCGTCGCCCACCTCTTATAATTTCCATGTTACTGAAAAAAATATATGAATGGCAGATTTTGATAAAAAAATTTATATTTTAATAAATATAGAATTTTTATATTGAATTGAACCAGATTTATGTTAGTAAATATAAGCAATCGCATGTAAAAATTTATTTCACTAAATGAGTTCTATTTTATTATGAGCTAGAAGAACAAATTCCTGTCAATAACGTGCTAACCTGGATGTAGGGTCTAGTTAACCTAAATTCCTATCTACCTGTTATTTTTTATCTACATAATAATTATTGCCAAAAGTATAATCCATTTTGAAAATGATATAAATAAATAAGGATTGAAAAAGTTGGCAAAATGCATTGTGTTCGGAAGGGGATTACTTTGAAGGCGATGAAATAAATTTGGAAGAATTTTAGTAAAGAGCTTTTGAAAAAAAGAATAAAAATTCTTGTAGAGGGCACAGTAGTATTTACTGGAAAATTTTTATAATCATCATTTTTTTTTTTTTTTAGAAATATAAATATTAAATAATTTTCAAAGGCAACCAATCGATTTAAAACGGAATAGAAAAATAAATTTCCATTATATAAATTTATATAACTGCAATTGCCAAATTAATTGAAAATTAATTAAAAAATGTTTTTCCCTAAAAATATTCTTTTAAAAATAATTTTCACTCGTAAAGAAAAAAACCCTATCAGCATTAATTGACATTATTTTTCATACCTAATTAACAAAAATTAAAATATGAAACAAATACAAAAATTAAATGAAACAATCAATCATGCTTCAAAATAACTCAACAATTTTCAAGATCTGTATCATTCATCTAAAAGAATAATCTTGGTAAAACGTTCATCTTCCATTATTTGCAGAATGAAACAGTGGTTTTATTCATTATAGAAAAATTTGGAATTTTTAAATACTTATTAAGCTTGACTAATATTTATAATCACATGTACCTATAATTTTATAAATACTGGAATTTCCAAAACTGAGTATATAATGCCTTATTTAGAATAAAATGAATAGAAATCAAGTGCATTAGAAAACATATTTTCAAATAATTAAAACTCGAATAATAATAAAAAAAAAGACACGAATACTTTATTTTTGGCGACAAATTAAATGTGCAATTGTGCATTATTTAATTTTGCGCATTGCACTTAGTACTTAACAATGCACTTTGAACAGCGCACTTAGAAATGTGCACCGAGCGCCAAAGAGCTAAACACTAGGTCATTCAAGCTCCCTAAAGAAATGGTGAAGAAATGAAGAAATTATTTGGATGAGATTCAGAAAAATTAGAAAAAATTCAAATTGGAGAGATGTATTAGCCGAGAATTTCAACACCTATATACTATACTAGGCGCACAAATTGTAAAGATGAAGAAATGGTGACAAAATCGTGCATATATGAATGCTGAAGAAGTTAAAGAAGTGATGAAGAATTCTAAAAAATGGTGAAGAAATGCTAAAGAAGTTCAAGAAATAAAGAAAATATTTAGTTGTGATTCAAAATATTTGTCCAAATTTCAACATTGTGATTTTCTTTACTAGGTGTACAAATTGTAACGAATTTGAAAAAAAATGGCGTCAAAATTGTGCAGATGAATGCTGAAGAAGTTAAAGAAACGGTGATGAAATACCGAAGAATTTAAAAATGGCAAACAAATACTGAACAAGTTGAAGAAAAGAAGAAATTATTTGGTTGTTATTCAGAATTATTAGCCCAAAATTCCACATGAGGACTTGCTTAACTAGGTGGACAAATTGTACAGAAGATGAAGAAATTTTGATGTTCGCGTTCAAAAAAAAAAAAAAGATGTTGGCTTCGCAATCATCTTTTTTTTAGAGAGCTGGTTTATTTACATTATAATTATTTCGATGGATTTGTTACTTTCCGTTTGATCGACAGTTTGAAATATATGTTTTTATACTAATGGTTTAATAAATATTTTGAACAAATTGTAAGAAAAATATTTGGTTGAGATTCAGATATATTTTTAGCCATGAATTTTATTTAAAGCAAAATGAATAGGAAACAAGCGTATTAGAAAACTCATTTTCAAATAATTAAAACACGAATAATAATATTAATGAAAAAGACACGAATTCTTTACTTTGGCGACAAAGTTAAATGTGCAATTGTAATGTCTTTTGTCACGAAACGGAAGTCGGCTCTGAGAATATATGGCGGCCACAAACAAGTGTTTAATTTTAATTTGTTTTTCGAATGAAATCTGCCTAGGTAATTAATAGGCAGATTTTCTAATTAGAAGCGAGACATTAAAGCTCGAATGTCGGCCGACAATGGGCTTAAATTCTAAAGAAGTGTCATGCGAATTACAGATAAAACTATTCTGTGCCTTCGTCGAAATTCAGATAGTTCTTGAGAGAAAATAAATTTTCCGTTTCTAAAGACTCCCGCCATTTAAACAACATGTCAAAGAATTTGAATTGTTTCTCTCGCCCACCAAACAAAACCCGTTTCAATTGGAAGGGAAGCGTTTTGTTGAATGAGATAAGTTTAAAGAAAGGTTCCCAGGATTTTTAGTGTCATAATTTACATAATTCAGTTTTGCTTTTTCATTTTAATACACGCAGAGTCAGTGTTACTTCTGAATGTTGAAACAATGAAACCCTATTTGTATTGTTATTAATAATTTGTTGCCATACCCACGAAGAATTGTTCGAATTAAGCGATTTTATATATGTTTTTGGTTTTGAGAACTTAAAAACGGAATAAAGTGGTTCTTATTATAAATATTATTTGTTGAAGAACTAAGGATATACACTCAGGAGTCAAAACATTATGACCACCCCTACATTTTTGCAATGAACTTGCCTGGATGACGTGGAAGGCACGCGATCAGGTGGAAGTGGTATTTAACTGGTATTAAGGGGTGGTATTAATCCATGCCAAGGCGGGTTGAAGCTGTGTTGCGCGCCAAAGGTGGGCCAACTCGTTATTGACAGGTGGTCATAATGTTTTGGCTCTTGAGTATATGTTCAAATTTACGATAACGAGATAGGTAGTAATTTTTATGGATAATTTTCTGTTATTTATTTATATATTTATTAGAATTTGTATAAAAGTAAGAAGTAATTTTAAATAATAATTTTGAAAATGATTTACACCTAACAAAATTGCTTTTTTATTTAATATTGTTGACAGTTATAGTTTTATTTAATATTGTAAAAAAGTTTATTCTTATTATAAAAAATCATTCGTTGGGAAACTTAAGGATATATGTTTAAATTTAAGATAAGAAGATACTTTTGAAAAAAATAGCACTTTTTTATGGATAATTTTTATTTATTTATTTTCATAATTGTTAAAATTTGTATAAAAAAAAAAAAATAATTTTAAATAATAATTTTTGGAAATGATTTCAACCTAACAAAATTGCTTTTTTATTTAATATTATTAATAGTTATAATAATTTTTTATAATTTTCTTTTTTTTTTAACAATTTGAGAATTTTGCTTAAATAAAAACAAAGCAATATCGAAATTTACCTTAATCGAAATTTATCTCTACCATATACTTATTAAGCAAGAATAATAATTTAATTCTAATAAAACGACTTTTTACTGTGCATTTCTTTTTAATATTTATTGGAAAATAGTTCTGTTAATTTCGCATATATATTCTTGCATAAATATATGTTCATTTAAATATTAAAGTACAAATTTTAAATCAACCTCATATTGAGAATTTTAAATAATGGGATGCAAACTGTTAATTTTTCTTAAATATAAGTTATAAATAATTTGTCATACAGTAAAAAATATATTATTTACTTGTTTTTTATATTTTGAAAATAACTACTGTTATATATTTAGGAGCTCAAACTCATTTGCGAAAATACATAAAATGTATTTTCAAAACTCTTTATGAACATTTTAAGAATCCTCTTACGAAATGAACTCGGAAATTGTCTATTCCTCTTACAATTTATTTACAGCATGAGAATTGTTAACTATAAAATCTGATTATTTTTAATCTTTAAATAAAAAAAAATGTTGGTTTTATAACCATCTTTTCGTTAGATATCTGGTTTATTTACATTAAAATTTTTTTCATTTGCTTTGATAATTTTCGTTTGATACGCCTTTAGAATAGTATGTTTTTGAACCTGAAGGTTTAATAAATAGTTTTAAACAAATTGTAATTTTTATTAATTTTTAAATTTAAACAATATTTTTTAATCTTTAGAATCTGCTATTATTTCAGATATGTGGCTACGTGCATCTATTCATGTACATAAACAATGAGTAACAATTGTTCAATTGTAATCAACAATAACAACAATTGTTCAATGTAATTGTTAATAGTAAATTGAGCAACTGTTACTCATAAAGTTACAATAGATTATTAGTAGATTGCATACATAATTACTTTTATTTGTTAATCATTATTTTTAATAAAATAGTTTATTTTAATTGATGTTTGTTTCATTTATTGTAAAAGTATTTTGTTTTGTAAAAAGTATACTTTAATGTGCAAATCACATGCAAAACGAAGCATACAAAAGTGAAAAATTAAAGTTATCACTGATTAGGTGACAAACTATATGATACAAATTATATAAGCTAATAGGGTATTTTTTTCTCAGCACGAACAAAATCACAGATTTTCCTCTTCGACAATTAGTTCTCATTTAACTTGTTTTTTTAAAGAATACTGCATTGTATTTGATTTCATAAATCTTGCGCGCAAAAGATCTTTGAGTTTCTTGTTGCTTTTTTATTTTAGACGTTTTGAAAATAAACTCTATTTTTTGAAAATAATGAACTCGCCTGGATGACGTGGAATGTTGTAATGTTGATAAATTCATAAAAACAAAAACAAAGCAAATAACTTGTTTTGATATAGTATATACATATTTAACTGGTAAAACATTATGACCACACCGTCAATAACGAGTTGAGGCCCATTTGGGCGCCATGCCAACCCGCCTTGGCATGGTTAATACCAGTTAAAATGCAACTTCCACCTGATCAAGCCTTCCGTCATCCAGGGATAGTTCATTGACAAAATGTGGTAGTCATACTGTTTTGGCTCTTGAGTGTATATATATATATACATACATATTATTTTTATTTTCTCTCTCTTTCTATATATACACTCAAGAGCCAAAACAGTATGACTACCCCTACATTTTGCAATGAACTCGCCTGGATGACGTGGAAGGCACGTGATCATTTGTATTTAACTGGTATTAATCCATGCCAAGGCGGGTTGAAGCTGTGTTGCGCGCCAAAGGTGGGCCCAACTCGTTATTGACAGGTGGTCATAATGTTTTGGCTCTTGAGTGTATATATATATATCTATCATTTGACACTATATCGTATATATACCATTCGACAGTATATCATATATATCATGTGACACTATATCATTATATAATGTAACACATGAATAAATATGTAAGACAGATATTGGAACACGAGTAATGTTTTACAAAATAAGGCATTTTTAACATTGCGAAATAATGTATTGAAGTAGAACTTCGGTCCTATTTTTAGCAGATAAGCAACTCATATTTCAGTTATATTATACAAATGAAAGAAAGTATTTCTTTATAAGAGAATATTTCGATTTCAACTATTTTAAATAAAGTAAAGCATAAAAATATTTTAATTACAAACAATATATTATAATAATAAAAGAGTAATTTTATTCAAATTTGAATTTCTAAATTATTATTTACATAAGAATTTGCCGACATTTTAAATAAAAATTGCATTCTGTCTTTCTCTATGATGAATGGTGTCAAAATGATGAAATTAAAAAATAAGAAATTATATTTTAATTTGTTAATTACATTTTTAACTTAATCTTATCAAACAGAAATTAAAATTTCGTATATTTAAAAAAGAGAAATGGAAATGTAAGTTAATATTACCTAGCTTTAAAAAAAAATTAATTTTAATTAACTTATAAAATAATTTTCGAAATTCATGTTCGAAATTAATAAATCTTTTGGTTATCGATAAATGTAAAAAATTTCCTTGTCATATATAAAATAATTTTGGCTGATTCATTTTTATTAAAAGTTCTAAGCCGAAAATTATGTTTCCTGTCAAAATTGTTAATGACCATACATTTCTAAATTAAATTATTTTATCACACTTTTACTTTGATTAGCAATTTATTTTAATTTTTCTATTCCAACTCAATATTAATAATATTTTTCCATGCGTAAAACAGTAATTTACAAAAGTATAAATTGTAATTAAAATTTAAATTTTGCAAATATATACATATGATGAAAACTGAACTCATTTGATTAACATTTTATTGAAATAATTCAAAAAATTGTTTTTGTGCTTCAAACCAAGCAAAAGTTATAAAATGTGCAAATTTTTCAAAATGCATAATAATTTTTTTTAATTTTAAAATTATTAAATCATATATTATGCAGCTCATCAAATAATTTATTCAACTCGTAAAACATTTATATCTAACTTACTAACAAGCACTACAGTCCATGTAGGACAAGGTCTTCTGCCTATTGGCAGATTCCAAAACAGAAGATGCTTTCTTTTTACGAAATAGGTTTGTCAGCCCTATCCCCAACACTCTACAGTGATATCAAACTAGAGCCTGATGGCGGAGTGGCTAGCGCTCGGTACCACATGTTTCGGGTTCGAATCCCGGAGGTACATGGATGATTTTAGAGGTTCGGAATCCACTTTAAGCCGTAGGTCCCCGTCACAAATGATCATAGAAGCGTCACAGAGCCCAACCAGTCTTCTCACCCACATCATTTCAAAACTGTAAAGGGGCAACTCAACTCTGGACACTATGATGTGGTGTGGTGTAGTAGTAGTGGTCGTAGTTGTGATATTAAACCGTATGTTCCAACATACGGTTTTAAAGTGGATTCCGAACCACTACAAACAACCACGTCACTCCGGGACTCAGAACTCGACACGTGTGGCATCAGCACTAATCATTCAGCCCTCAGACTCAGCTCCTCGTAAGCCATTTCAACATATTGAAAACTATAAATTTAAAAAATATTTAATTACAACTAACAGATGTGTTGCTATTATTCTTCAAAAATTATTTATTTCTTTATATATCCATCATGTCGGCGCTATTATTACCTACGGCGCTATTCGATAACAGGCTGCGCATTAATAGAAACATTCATCAAGCAGATACTTGTTACAGAAGATACCATGGTAGGCTTATGCCAACACAGAAAAACTTGTTCCTTTGCAATACAACCTTCATACTGGGAAAACAGCGATAGTTTTTAGATGGCATGCAGTTAGCTTTGTATAGCACAAGCATGCATGTCTTGATATGTAGGATGGTAGTTTGAACACCTTTTATGTATAAACCTACCATATGCAATGTTGCTTGTCCTATGCATTGCACCATGCCTTTACTGTTTGTTTCTCATGTTTCTATTAAAGGATATTTAAAGTGCAGTTGAATAAAAGTCGTATGAAAAAAGAAAAAGTCATATTTTTATCTCGCATTGTTCACGAAAAACTGTGCATTTTAAATTTATGATAGTACATTGGTAATTTTTGAGTACATGGTGATTATAATTAAAGTCCCACTTTCAAAATGCTGTCAAAAAGAACCACTCTTCACAATGAGTTCAAATTCGAACCGAATATACTCGAAGAAGGAAGAAACGGTACGGCATCAAAAACAATTTCTAAAGTTTATTAATGAGGGCGCTATAAGCTGCAAAACGAAAGTGAATTCGGCTGCCAGTGATATTTTGAATCGAAAGGACAACGTATTTGGTATGAGTTGCACATTAAACCAACTGTATAGTGTTCAATGTGATTCATTGCTTCAGTATTTTGACGGAAAAAATGATTTCCAAGTCATTCAACAGTTGTGACATTGTTAGTGGAAAGACCATCCACCACGGCAAATGCATACTAAATTGGATGGAAAAATCGGTGGAATTTTTTTGGAACTTGTTTTTGATGCCACGCCGTTTCCACTTCTTGAAGTATCTTCAGTTCAAATTTGAACTCATTGTGACGAGTGGTTCTTTTATTTACATTTGAAAGTTTTAAAAGTACAAATTAAGGATTTATTAATTACTACTTTCAAAAGTCTACTATTTATACTTTCAAAGTCCTACTAAGTTTTACTTTCATTTAGTCCTACTTTAATTATTAGGAATTATTTAATAATTAAAGTAGGACTTTATTAATCTTACTGTACAGATGAAGAAATGTTTACCCTACCTTTATGCGAATATGAATGATCATATTGTATAATATTAACGGTAGTTAATCCGCAAATGTTTTAATAAAACCACTTTTGGTTTAACTTAACAGTTGGATAATTTTAACTCCAACAGCATTGCTAAAAAATTTCTCATTTTTGTATAATGCAGTATATTTTCTCTAGAAATACAATTCAGTTCTTAGATTACTTCTAATCCGCCCTTTAGAGTAAATTTATTGTTTCCTTCTTGGTAGATGTATCGAATTCGAACCCTTTCCAACAAGATTGAATCTTCTACATGATAACTTGATGAACTGTTTCTTTTTTTTTTTTTTTTTTTTTTTCTTTCTCATTTTTCTGCTGGAAATTCAAACTACTTATTTATTATCTTGCAGATGACGTATCGGCGGAAGACGATGAAGAATCGGCCAGTGAGCTCAGAAGTAAGAACCATTTGTCTTTGTCTTATCTCTGAAGAAAAACAAAAACAACCTTTTTTTGAAGGCAAAACTGATTGTCGTGATTAATTGAAACCTGTGGTTTTTTTTTTTCTCAGGGTGTTTTTAGTTGCATTTTACAAAAATTTGACGAATGAAAAGAATGGTAATTCTTTCAGATTTAATTAATATTATTGATTATTTAGGAAAATTTTTATAGTTAAGTAAAACTTTTGTTTATAAGATTTTGTTTATTATTTAAACTGTTTAGTTTGGGTTGTAAAAACCTCATTTCCCTGGTTCAAATTTATGTTAATGGATAAAAAATTGGTAAATTGTATAAAAATATTGTAAATGAATGCAAATGTTTGTAAACATAATAAGAATTTTTTAAAAAAGACAATTATTTATAAGAATAAGAAGGCTGTTTCCAAATAATTATTCACGAGAAAATCAATATCATTCGTTAAAAAATCGAATAATTTATAAAAGCAATAGATTCATTTTTAGAATAATTAGGATAAAACTATTTTTTTTTTTTACAATTCGAACATTGGCAGGGATTAAACTAAATTGAATTTTTAACATGTTCATACAAAATAACTTTTTTTAACAAAAGGTTTGTTAAAAACAGATTTATATTTATGAATAATAAGATTGTTTGATAAAAACATATGGATGTTTATTAGAACAAATGAATGTTTTTTTCCTAAAATATTATTTTATTATACACACTAACAGATTACTGGAAAATAAACTTAAAATTACCATTTCTCATTTCATTATTATAGAATAATTTTCCTAGAAAATTTGTTATAATAATCTCAAATTTTCAGGCAAAACAATTAAATTTGTTATTAATAAGATAATTTGTTAAAAGAAAATTATTTTTAAGGTCTTTTATTAAATAATTATTTGTAAGAACATCAATATTGTTCCTTAAAAAATAGATTAATTTATAAGACCAATAGTATAATTTTTTTTTTTACAATTCGAATATTAAAGGCATAAATAAAATTAAATATTTGTACATGGTTGTACAAAATAACATTTTAACAAAATTGTTGTTAAGAAACATTATACGAATAATAATATTGTTTGATGAAAAAATCTGGATATTTGTTAGAAAACATGGATCGTTTTAAACAATTATTTCATTGTGTACAATATTAGATGACTGGAAAAATATAATCTAAAATTATCCTTTATCATCTCATTATTATTGGAACATTTCGTCTGGAAAAAGATTTATAAATTTTGATTTATAAAATAAAAATTTCTTTTCTGATAACGCTTAGATTCTCAAAACTAAGGGAAAATATGAAGTAAGTCGTTTGCCTTGTCTGAAAATAAACTGCATTTCATTTGCATGTCCTTAGGGGTAAAGCCGCAGAACTTTTAACATACAGAATAGAAGAGAATTTTAATGTATAATGAGTATCAAAATATGTTTACATAGAATTAATTTTTAATAAAAATGTATATTTTTTGTAACGACATTCAACTATGTTTTACTTGTATTTCAAAAACACAATAATTTAAGTAGATTTAAAATATATATATATATATACACTCATGACCATAAATTAAGGATAATTCAGAATCACGCAGAAATTGAACTCTAAAATAAAAATTTCACCTGTAGAATTATCACACACATCTTGAAGAATATGCAAATTACAGGAAACCACCAGATGGCGCGGATAGTACGTCACAATGACGAGAGTGTAAGAGAGGGTATATAAGGAATGGTGGCAAAGAAGTAAAATTGTTCACAAGCGCTTTAAAAGCCTTTCAGTGCAATAACCGCATAGTTATGGCACAAAGGAAGCATTTGGATGATTTTTTACGTGGTAGAATTATCGGACGACTGGAATGTGGACGTACCCAGCTGGAAGTATTCGAGGAACTTGGAATCGCCCAGAGTGTCATCTCAGGCTTTGGCAACGATTTCAAGATGATGGTATTGTTAGTAGATGTTACAACACAGGTCGCCCCCGAGTTACAACGCCGAATGATGACCGGTATTTAGCAGTTACTGCCAAAAGAAACAGACGGAGCACAGCATCAGACCTGTCTCGTCAGCTCTCTTCAGCTACCGGTACGACAGTTTCAAGGCAGACCGTGTACAGACGTTTAGGGCACATTGGTCTATATGCTCGTAGGCCTGTCAGATTTGTTCCACTTACCGCAGCTCACTGTCGCCTGCGATTAACCTGGGTAGAGAGCATGCATTGTGGACACCACAACAGTGGTCTGGTGTGATGTTTTTCGACGAGTCCAGGTTTAGATTGCAGTCTGATTCTCGCCGGACTTTCATATGGAGAGCGCCAGGTACCCGTTACTACTAAGAGAACACTATTGAACGACACCGTTACGGTGGTGCAGGATGGCTCGTTTGGGGAGGAATTATTCTTGGTTCCAGAACTGACCAGCATGTTCAGAGTGTAACGATGACAGGCCACATCTATCGGGATATCATTCTGGAACAACATGTACGCTTGTTTCGGGGCGCCATGGGTGCTTAATTTCTGTTTATGGATGACAACGTCCGACCTCACCGTGCAAACATTGTGAACGAATGCCTTCAATTGGAGGAACATATAGCATCTTTTTTGCTCTTCACCTTTTTGTTTAATAATATAGACTTCACAAATAAGTCAAATTTGTTTTGTTTCTGTCTCTTTCTTTGCCTGAACTTAATTATCCTTAATTTATGGACATGAGTGCATATGGGATCGTCGTTGATAGCTGAAAATTTGATTCCCTATACCCGCACTTTTAAAATTTGATCATTGTTATTCTGATTTAATCACGGCCTGTACATTTATAATTGTCTAAAATTTCATCCTACATTGTGAGTATTAAATATTTACCTATTATAATGATCATACATCCTCTAATAAGTTCGCATATTTTTCTGTTTATTATGTGTAAGATTTCTAAATTACTTTTTCTTGATAAGGATTAGTCTAAAAACTACTATTCCTTTCTGAAGTGAGGCTGTACAGGGAGTGAAAGCTGAAACAGGCCATTGTAGTAAGAATTAACAAATATCCTCCATAAAATTAATTGAATGTTTTTAATATAATTTTATGTTTTACAAATACTTAATTTATGTGTGTTAAAAGGTTTTTCTTATTAAATATGAAAAATAATTAAATATACATATATTTTTAAATGAATCTTTAGAATGATGGGCTTTTTTTTTTTCAATTTCGAGAAGACAAATAAATTATTTATTCTTCATTCATGCTTTCATTATTAATTAGATCTTAAAAATTGTTCTATGAATTCTAATAAGATGCATCTGAAAGCCGAATTATATTATATGATTGCTACGATTGAGAAATAGTTAATCAACTGTAGAACTGACAATCATTGAAATTTTATTAATCCTTTAATTTAAGCGATTTAATTTTTTTTTTTTTTTTTTCTTTTATGTTTGATATTATTTACTTTTACAGTAACAGCCCTGTATTTGCGTTTAGTATGGGAGAAAGACAGGTATAAGAATATTTCCCTTATTTAGCGTGGCTACCAATTTTCAAAATGTTTTACACACATTGTCAAAATCACCATCGTGATTCTTCATTTCTGTTGTTGTTGTTATTGTTGTGTTTACTTATCGCACTTGTTAGACATTTACACCAAGCCCCCGATTCCGTGTGGCCTCATGGTTGAATGGAAAGTAGGTAGCTTCTGTTGTGATGGAGCACCCGTAGGTAAGAAGTCTCACTTGGCTTCGTGTAGCTCTACAGTCCCATGAGACCGGTACCAGTGGCTTAAAGTGGATTCTAAATCACAACAAACATCCATGACACCGCCAGGACTCGAACTCGAAACCTGTGGCACCGAGTTGTGGCCCTTCCTCAATTCTGAAGGCACTGACTGCAAAGGGAGTCGCCAATCATTTAAACCTGAGACCTATTACCAATTAGTTATTTGTATTGGCACTGAGCCCCAAGTAGGACTTAAAAATTCCTCTATAATCGAATAATAAATTAATGTTGCAAGTTTTAAGTTTTGTTAAAAATTTTAGAATCCGTCTCCTTAATTGAATGCTCGAAATAATTCAACATTATGTTCGTAGACGTTAATAAGAATTTGTTTAGGATTCTACAGAGAAGTCATTCGTCTTAAAGTTATGTAACACAAATAGAACTCATAGACAGTGATGGCGCTAAATTACATTAATAAATCTAAGGAGCTTTCATGCCATTGTTTTTAACCTGAAGGATCTGTTTTATATTATGTTTCCAAGTGCAGGAATTGCACCACAGATTTACATGAATCACGTGTTTCCACTACAACATCCACAGTGGGTGACACATGTGGTTTTACATCTTCTGAACCATTGTACAAAGAAAAATATTTTTTTTACAGATTCATCGTCTCATTGCTACTGACTCGGGAATCCGTGGTTCCAACATCATTTACTGAGATCGTTTTGATTTTCTGCCTGTGGATTTTCCTGTCCATTTTCCGGATAAACACAGTAACTTTCGTTTTGATTTGCTGGCACGTTTTCAAACTAAGTTTTTAGTTCCGAAACATAATGTGCTAATATGCAACGCGTGGTTTTTCATGAAAAAATTACAATACAATGAATGTATTCTACAGGAAAATAAATGAAACTAGTCATTTTTTTTATCGTTGTGTTACTAGACTCACAAAAAATATTATTGTGAGTTTATTTATTTATTTTTATGTTTTATTGTAGTTCTAGCTCTTGCAGGAAATAGAAATGTAGTTTCTTTGAAAAAAAAATATATATTACTCTTTAAAATATTCTACTCTTATATTAAATTACTTTTGAGTATGGAATTACGGACAAAGGAACATTTAATTGTTATTTCTATTGAGATATTTGGGTGAAGATTTTTTTAATACGTTTGTCTTTTTACTTATTTGAAAAGCAGAGCATTTAAATCTTTTTGTTTTGTTTCCATATTTTGGAAAAGAATTGCATTTAAAATAATATTTTTTTTTATTTATTGACACATGGGGAAAGAATGTTAATAATGTGCAATAAAACTGAGAAATAAATAAATTCGTACATTTGCTTGATCTCTTCAAATTCAAATGTTATTGAAAAATGGCATACATCTGTTTGGTTTCAGAATACAGGATTTGAATTTATTTCACCCGTCTGGACAAAATATTGTGTTATGCTAGTTAAAAGTATGCTCTATAATTTATTGAATATAATTTTTTGTATATCTTTTCCATTTGTTTGTAACAGCTTTCCTCTGAATTTCTCAACTAGAGGGTTTCGTTTGTTTCATCGCTCTACGGTCATTTTTTGCACAATTTGGACAAATTAGATAAGGACCTACAGTTTAACGTGGATTCGAACCACTCCCAAACATCTATGCCACTGCCAGGATTCTAACCTGTAGCCTGTCGTTCCAACGGAAAGAGCTAGAGGCGATAATATTGGTTTGTAGTAGATCGGTCGTTTTTACTTCACCGTTGTCTCACTTACATCGCAGTAAATCTGTAATTAGTAAATCTGTCCCTTCATATGTTAATATGTTACTTCAATTTAAAATAATAGAAAAACATAAACAGACTGAATAGCGCAGCTTTGAAAATCACACTTTTTTATTACTTTTGCTTCAATTTTCCTTTAGTTGGTGAAGGGGTGATATTATGATGCTTCGTTTGTTTATAATTTTTTGATTTTAACTAATCTTCACTAAAAATTTTGAGAATTTGAAGAATCTAAATTAGTATCTTAATCAAATCTTATTCTCTATAATTATTACAAAACCATTTGATATACGCAAAAGATTTAATTCCTCAAAATTTTTGGCAAAAATGAAGGAAGGATTATTCAATAATTCAAAAGTTTTACCGGAAAATATTGCAATTACACATGACAATAATGGTGCCAAAATATGACCTTAAAAGTCAATTATGTATATTTTCGTTACAATGTTTTAAATGACATTCAGTGTTTTATTACCCACAAAATGTTCCCCAAAATTGTGCTAGAAATGCGTTACTTTATCTTGTTAAATAATTCTTAAATTGTAACAATGTCTTAGGATGCCCTAAGAAAGAAAGTCATCGTGTATCTTCTGCTACTTAGTATTATTCCGTAATCAATCATTCTTGGCAGGGTACATGAAGCATTAAAAATAATGTATCGTTTTTATCACTGGGTGTCAAGTTTTTGAAAGTAACTAGATCCGATTAGTTTGCACAAACTAATTTCGTCTCCAAGAGATTAAACTTCATAGAACAAAAACTAAGTTTTCCTTTTTACAAGAGAAACAAAGGTCTTTTACAAAAGCTTTTGCATTCATATGCAAAAAAGTCATCCATGTGAATGCATTTGTTGAATTTCTTACCATGCATATTTTTATCCATTTATTATAGCAATATTGCATATATTGTGAAAGAAAAACTAACACGTATATTATAATTAAAATATTTAATGATGTAATTGTTAGAAATTTTCAGTTGCATATTGTTTGTTAAATACGTTTTTGTATATTCTTATTGCCAAACAGCATTTGATATTGTAATTAACTATATAAAATGATGTTAGCTTACGGAACCTTTTGTTACTTTAAATCAAGAGTATAAAGACATTTTTAAGAAAGACTGTACTAATTCATTATGTTTTTTAAAAGGACTGCATGAAATGTACTAGTATATATAAATAAATTAAAAATTACTTTTTTTTTTTTTGATAAAGTTACTTATAAACGGTATACAGTTTTATAAAAAAAACTGATAGAAATTAAATAAATTGCATTCATTTAATTTATTTCGCATTCTCTTTTCTTGTATTGTCAATGGGATGTATATGCCATCATTTCTCAACACTAGTTAACAATATTTGTATAAACGAATAATTTTTTTCAAGATGTCTGTTTCTGTGATATCTAAAACCTCAACAGCACTGGAACAGTGTGTAAAACTTTCACGTAAAAAACAACTCAGATGCACAAAGGAATTTCAATTTAGCTTATATCACCAATATGGTTGCATTCGAGTCTGGCAATCACCACAAAACATATTTTGTATTACTCATTGTTATACCAGTATTTCATCTGGCATTAGGTTTGAAGTGCCATTGGATTGTTTTTCAAACTTTGACAAGAATTGTAACAAACATTTTAGTCTTGTTGTGTTGTACATTACAATAAACATGTGTATTACTGTAGGACAGAGAAGCTAATGAATGTAACATGTTGTACAATAGCATTTTAGCCTATATTGCAGCTTTATCTGTTGTACTTGCCATAGACAAGAATTCAATACAACTAACCACCTGTGACAGGGAACCATCAACATTTTTTTATGATCTACAAGATATTAATAATTCCACAGCCCACTAGTTCACCAGATTTATCGTCCACGGAAATTGTCTGGTCGATACAAACTCAACCACTAGCCACCTACTCATACCACCTACTCATACCACTACTCATACCACCTACAACAGCCGAGATAATACTAAATAAACTCTGATGAAGTGTGGAAGTGACATTTGACTGGCATTCACTGAACACCTCCTATTCATTTTTTATCAAATACTGAAATGCACAGTTGCGGTTGTTGCAGTTTTTGGAGTTCTCAAAAAATATATGATTTTTATGCTTTATAAGTGAATTGTAAATTACTTTCAACAATTCCGTTCTTCAGCCTCATTTTATTTGTACAATAGAAATGGTTTCCATAATTCTTATTCCTCATGATGTTTTATTTTATTTTATCGTTTTATGAAGGACCAGAAATGTAGTAAAAAAAAAATATTATGGACTATATTATTAGATAACTAAATAAAAATTAAAATTTACTTAGTTTTATTATTATAAAAACTATATATAATTATAAATCAATATTATTAGTTTTATTATGAAACTATATATAGTTAAAAAATAAAAATTTATTCGTTTTATTACTATAAAACTAATTAAAATTTATTAAAATTAAAATTTTAGAATTAAAATGGTTTCCATAATTTTTATTCTTCATGATGTTTTATTTTATCTTTATCGTTTTATGAAGGACCAAAAGTGCAGTAAAAAATTATGGACACTACTCAAGATACTCAATTAAAAATTTATTAGTTTTATACTAATAAATCTAACAAATTTAAGTTAATAAATTTTAATTTTTAATTGTTTACTTATTACATATGTATATAAACTTTACTTAAAATATAAATAGTACAATCAAATAGTTATTAGTTGAAAAAGATTAGTTCGAATAAGTTAATTAAAAAGCAAAATCATATTTTAATTAAGAGATGAATGAAAATGAATATTTTATAAGAAAATAAAATTGTATAAAAATTATAATGAATCAAAGCATGTGTTTATGCATTTCGATTTCAGCCAAAATACGTTTTTAAAGAAATCGTGTGTCGAACTCTATCATGTGACTTGAAAGATTTGAATAAGGAGGATAGAAATTGAAGAAAAAAATCAATTTATAATATTTTATAATATTTATTACTGCAGTCTCTTAAAACTAAAAATAGTGTAGAAAATTCAGTATAAATGTTTTCATGTGAAAGTACAATTTTAAGCTCCAATGTATAAAATAAAACTTATAGTTTCAAATAAAATGTTATTGCAAAACAAGAATAGTACCTTTACTATTAATAATAAATGTTGAATATTATAATGTGACCAAAGAGGGATTACAATTTTACTGAAAAGTCCATTGGTTTTTAAGAAAAAAATTAAGAGAACAAAAACTGATTTTCATTTAAATATCTTAAAGATACTCTGCTTTTTTTATAAGCTTGGAGCAAGAAAAAAAATGCCATTTTCCTCATTTTCGATACCTCCAACTCCACGCAAACATAGATCAGTAGCGACCGTAACAAATCTATTTAGATACGATTGGTTTATTTGGATCTTATAAAAATTATTATAGATTAGTAGAAGTATTGCTATTTAAGGATTTATTTACTTATTCTCAAGCATCATTTTTGTGAAAGCTTTTGTTGGATAGATATTTTATGTGGCTGAAATATTAGAAAATTAACAAAAGTGTTAAGTATGGATGGACATGGTTTTCATCCATAATAAATATAATTTCTATTAATAATGAATATAATTTCCTTCATAGCAAATTAACAAAACACTGTAGTGTTAAGTAAGGGTGGACATAATGTCCATCCATAATGAATATAATTTTCCTCCATAGAAAATTAACAAAACACTGTAGTGTTAAGTTATGGTGGACATAATGTCCATTCATAATGAATATAATTTCCCTCCATAGCAAATTAACAAAACACCGTAATGTTAAATATGGGTGGTCATAATTTCCATCCGTAGAAAATTAACAAAACATTGTAATGCTAAGTATGGATGGACATAACTCCCATCCATAATGAATATAATTTCCATCCATAGAAAATTAACAAAACACTAAAGTGTCTAGTATGGGTGGTCATAATTTCCATCCACAGAAAGTTAACAAAACATTGTAATGTTAAGTATGGATGGACATAACTTCCATCCATAATGAATATAATTTCTATCCATAGAAAATTAACAAAAACTATAGTGGTTAGTATGGATGGACATAGTTTTTATCCATAGAAAATTAACAAAACAATGCAGTATTAAGTTTAGAGAACGTACAGGAAAACACTTGAGCCAAGGGGTGGGGTGGGGGATTCAACTCCAACAAAACCAGAGAAAATAATTAAATAGACAGAACCGAATCCCAGCTTTCATTCTATTGTTTATAAAAAGAATTGCAAAAATTTATTAAACAAAATAAAACTGGTTTTTGCGTTTTAAAAGTACCTGAAAGATGGCAGGAATAAACATTCCTTGGTATATCTCCTTTCAAAACATCTCCATTCAACTTCCACTTACAAGAAAAACATTTTGTTTTGCAAGTGGCAGTGTTTATCAAATCAGATTCCTCAGCCTCTATCGCAGAGACCGTCGGTTCATTCCGCGGAACTCAATTTGAAAACCAATTCCTCCGGATAACTCTGCCGGATAGAATGGATTTCATCGATAACAAATAAAGACTTTTTGATGAAAAGAAAACATGCCTTGCGTGCGAATCATGGCTCCCTGTCATGCGGTATTCGTTTTCTTGATAACAACAGGAAGAAGGATATAAAAAGTTTCGGAAGTGGTCCGTTAAATCCTTTTAATATTTTTGCTCGTGTAATCGGTTTTTCCTAAATGTTTTCGGCCTGATTTCTTTTAATGCATTTATGCATATGTTCATTCGCGGATCTTTTAACCTTTTTTGTGAGTCATGATTGAATAGTGCAGTATCATGCGCTGTTGAAAAGATAATAAAGATTTGTTTTTTAGTAAAAATTTAGAATTCTATATAGAATCTTATAAATTATTAATTTAAAAAAAATAATTAATTTTTATTAAATAATACTATGCTTTGGAAGTACGGAATCGATGAAGAGATGAATGAAAACAAATACTTTATAAGAAATTAAAATTGTTTTTAAATTACTTAAAAACTATGATGCACCAATGCATGTGTTTATGCATTTCAATTTCAGCCAAATACGTTTTTAAAGAAATCTTGTGTTAAACTTTATCATGTACTGCGAATAGAAAGATTTGAATAAGAAATATAGGAAAATAAAAAAAAAAAATCAATTCATAATATTTATAACTGCAGTCTCTTTTAACTAAAAACAGTATAGTAATTTTTTAAAGCATTTATGCATATGTTCATCGAGGATCGTTTAACCTTTTTTGTGACTCGTGATTGAATAGTACAGTATCATGCGCTGTTGGAAAGATAATAAAGATTTGTTTTTTGGTAAACATATAGAATTCTACGTACCATCTTATACTTTATTAATTAAAAAGATAGTAACATTAAATGTCTTAATTAATGCTGTACTTTCGAAACACGGAATCATAAAAAGGCGTTGAAAGCTTTTAATACAAGTATATCGAAATAATTTATGATTCCAGCACAATTATGATAATAGCACAATTAAATTAACAATGTTTGCTCAAATTATAACAACGTCTTGTGAGTTTTAATATAAGAGTTCCTAGTCACTCATCAAATTATGCCTAAATGATTATTTATATCCATTGAAGAATATTGAAAACGGGAGCTATAGCTTCCGATTATTTTTCCGGTTGATTTCACATAAAAATTTGTTCAAGCTGAGAAAATTGAGAATGTCTGCTTTTTAATTGCAGTGCTACAATCTAAGTTACAATTCTTAAAATAATCAAACTTCCTTGCATTTATAATTTTAATGCATACTGTATGTTTAAATGATGCTTCCCTGAATGTATAATTAATTGAAGATAAATAATAAATCTATTGAAGAATGCTGAAAACCATAGCCACAGCTTTCGATTTTTTCCTGTTGAATCCTCAAAAACTTTTTATTCTTGCTGAAAAAATGAAGAACATATGCTTTTTAAATGCAATGGTTAATGCTATAATCTAATTTTTTCCAATGCAGCCAGCTGGCAAACAGACATGGACGTCTTGGATGCCTTAAGGCAAGCGCTGCACAGACGTTACCCACTTTGCATTACGCAGGGGGTGTGTGTAACTTGAAGATAAGCCATGGAGTAACAATGCCCCCGCAACGTTCTACAATCCTGTAAGACCGGTACCTACGGTTTAAAGGGGATTCCGAACCACTACACACATCCATGGCACCGCCGGGACTCGAACCCGAAACCTGTGGTACCGAGCGACAGAGCGCTAGCCACTTGGCCATTCTGGCCCCTTATAATCTAAATTATAACTGTTGAAATAATCAAGCTACCCTGAATGCACAAATTAAATGTATGATGTATGTTTAAGTAATGCTTCCTTGAATGTATAATTTAAATGTATCCATTGATGAATGCTGAAAACCATAGCTATAGCTTCAGATTTTTTCCCCTGCTGATTCCTCAAAATTTTTTCAAGCTGAGAAAATGAAGAATATCTGCTTTTTAAGTGCAATGTATAATGCTATAATCTGCGTTATAACTCTTAAAATAATCAGGCTACCCTGAATTTTTAATTTAAATGTATACTGTGGTACAGATACCTTCTCAGAGCCAAACATTACTAAAAACTTGATTTTTTTATTATTTTATTTAAAAATTGAAGCAAATATTATACATTTTCTTGTTAATTGAGGACATTTTTTGAATACCTAATTTATTAATTGAATTTGGTTGTGAGGGAATTTGATAATTATCAATTAAAGTTTTTATTTTCATCAAAGTAAATGAAATATTATATTTAAAGAAATTGTAATTGAAAATAAATGAACAATTTTGCTGTTATTATATCACATTTCAATATATTTTAATTTCGTATTAAGCAATGAATATATGCGATATGTTGCGAATTGCTTAATATAACTATTAATACTACATTCGGCTTTAGTAAGACAATTTAAATATTTGAATAACTCTTTGAACATCAGCACTTTCGAAGAAATGAGTCACAAAATTTCTACGTTTACTGAAAGAGTTATTTCATAAAATATTTGCCAATGAATACTTGATTTCATGTTTAAATTACAAACATTTTATACAGAAAATATTAAAAAATTTTTTTTTCAAATATTTGACATTTTGACCCGAAATTATTCACCAGTGGCTTTCAAAATTCCCGAAATTATTCAGCAGCGTATATTTAGCAAACTCAAATTTATATACGTTAAACAATTGGTAGATTCTACATCTTACGAATATAATGCATACCATTATTTTGGAACGACCCCTTAAAAGAAAGTGTATGAAGAATTTTCGTCTACCTTCGTATTTTCTTTTCTTTCTTTTTTTTTTTTTCCTTCTTTTCTTTTGTTTTGGTTTCTTTTGGTTTCTCCTGCGCTTAACAGAAGGACTTTTCATATTAAGTGGATTTTACCCTGGTGCTAAAGCCAAACGTCGTAAAACGCCAGCCAATGGTAAGCTGATATGCTGCCCACTCAGGTTTTCGATTGGCTGACATCCCCCCACGTTAGACTTTAGTATCCGGAGAAAAACACATCATTATGGATCCATTGTATTTACTTGCCTTTACTTTTTTGTCTTTTGTGTCTATTTTTTAGACTAGATATAAAACATTGAGTTTCATACTTTTTCGATTATGGCATTCCGATTTGTACAAATATATGTGATGTTTTTTTTGTTTTTTTTTTTTTTTTTTCCAATGGCAAGGCAAGTACAAGAAGAATAAAAATAGTAATAATAACAAAAATAACAAGGGAAAAAATACAAAAGAATAAACGTACAAAAAATGCAAAGATGACCGAAGTCATTGCCTTAAGAGTTCTCTCGCACGCCAGTAAAGCGCTAACTCCGAGTCGCCGTCAAGTACCGCACATCGTTGGAGGTGATCTCTGTTCATTGGGCCTGTTGAACCACATAAGGGGTAGCCAGGGTTCGAATAGATTTTAATGCGATGGAGGTGTTCTGCTTGACAGTCATGGCCAGTCAGAAGTCTGAACTGGGCGACAGCATGCCGTCGCGGATTGCTGGGTATTGTCTAAAAGATCTTCAGGTCTCCAACGTTTTGACTTAATTTCATCTTGAATTTGTAACTTGTGGTTTTTAGTCATTATTTGTTTGATATAAAGTTTTATAGAATGGAGGGACAGGGACGAGGATATCATTTGAAGTAGTTTTAAGCCTATTTTTGCTGGACAATCTGCTTGTTCGTTCTCAAAAATGCCACAGGGGCCAGGTATCCACTGAAGTACCACCCATTTCATTTTTAAAGTCAGTTCCCCGCAATTACAGTTCCCGCATATATTTGATGTAATTCTTATAGTTTTGGAGATCACTATCACTACGTCTGAATAGCTTATTCTGATTTGAACCCATCACCGATTTCACTGATTTTGAACCCATTACCGATTTCACTGATTTTGAACCCATGTATCTTTATTTCGTAATTTAAAGGGACTCCTTATTCTTTTACTAATGAAATAAATCATTATTATCTAATAATAAAAATTTACTGCGAATTAGGCATATGAACTATCACAAGATAAATGAGTTCCATAATAATTATTTCCTGTATTAAATTTATTGAATATTTTTAAAACAAATTGTTTTATAAATAGATAGTTAAATTTAACTTGATAAATAATCTTTTATCTTATCATGACACATATATAAAATGTTCAACTGAAATTAGAAACGTAAAATAAGCTTAAAATTCTTTATATTAAACATTACCAAATATTATCAATTATTTTCTCACCAAATATTTACAAGACTTTTATCAAAGAAATTCTTTCTCTATTCATTTCTTAATATTTATCTGATATTCTCTAAATTTTTCTGTTTCGTTTAGCAAACAAAATTAATTTCTGATTTCGTAGAAAAAATATAGAAAAGGTAATTAATGTTATTAAGTCTTAATATTTTACAAAACATTTATAACAAATTTTGTCTTTTGAAAATTTAATATAATATATAATTAATATATAATGAAATTTAATAAATATATTTAATGCATATTGAAATTTAATACATACATTTCATTTCATACATATTAAAATTTGATATATATGTTAAATAAACATTGAAATTTAATATATAATATAGACAACAATTTATTTTATTTGAATTTCTTTATATTACATATTAAATCTGAAATCTCTTCTTTATTATTAACCATGAATGAGGCCAGAATAAGCTTCAGACGATAGTGATCTCCAAAACTATAAGAATTACATCAAATATATTTGCACAAATCGGAATGTCATAATCGAAATAGTATGAAACTTTCAAGCAGAATGTTTGATAGGATTTCAAATAAAGCAGATTTCACAGACATTCTTTTGAAATTCGTAAATAATATTTTTCAGGAATATAGATGTTCTGTAAGAAGAAAAAAAAAAAGATAGCTTTGAATTGAAAGAAAAAAGTGTTGTTTATTTTGTCTTACCGAATTAATAAGGCCTTCACACCAATATCTCCCTATTCAAGTGGTATATAAAAAGAAAATTGAAGTATTCCCAAATTTTCCTGCATCGTATAGAGAATTAATGTGATTTTCTGTAAACAGAAATTGCTACTGATATTATTATTATTTTGCATGACATAAAAATAAACTTTCTAGGGAAAAAAAACAAACAAAAGAACCCCCCCCAAAAAAAAAAAAAAGCAAAACTATTTGCTAACCAATTTTATTAACAATTCAAAATTAATTTTGTGAAGGAGTTATCTGTCAGCAAACTATTCCTGTTTCAAAATCATAACAAGCACAACTTAAATACCTACATAGCTTCACTCAATACATTTACAATTGAATTTCATTTCAATCTGTTCTTTACAAAGTAATTTTATTGTATGATATCAAAACTGACTGTTCATAAAAAAATAGAAGTTAAAGACACAAAAAAAATAATAAAATAGAATAATGGTCAAATATAAAAAACAAACAGTACAGCAAAATTATTTACTAACTAATTTTACTAACAATTCAAAATTAATTTTGTCAAAAAGTTATCAGTCAGCAAACTAGTCCTGTTTCCAAATCATAACAAACACAATTTAAGAGTAAATACCTACAAAGCTTCACTCTATACATTTACAATTGTATTTCACTTCAATCAGTTCTTTACAAAGTAATTTTATTGTATGACGCAAAAACTGACTGTTCTTAAAAAAAAAAAAAAAAAAAAAAAGTTAAAGAGACAAAAAAAAAAAAAAAAAAAAAAAAAAAAAAAAAAAGGAAAGTAAGTAAAGAAGACAAAAAAAAAAAAAAAAATAGTAAATAAGGTAAAGGAAACAAAAAATGAAATAACGGCAAGAGTCCGGTGTCTTCCTTGCGTAAAGGGGGAGTAGCTGGTGGGGTATAGCTCAAACATCAACCCAACCCCCTAAACCTTTTCCAAGTATCGATTCCGGAGCTTGAAGAGAGAGGGGATGCAATCTCTCCCTCACTTCACTTGCGTCCCTACAGAGGCGGGCAACGGACTTATATATCTTTGCTCTCCAAGAGCCACGTGGTTGAAAAGTAAACGTATTTATTTATTGTGCCGTCGTCTGCCGCCCTTTTTTTTTTTCTCCTTCCGGTTTTTCTCCTTTCTCCTCCGCCCTTGCCTTCTCCAGCCTTTCTGGCTTGCTATTTGCCTGACTTGCGAGATAACCGGGAGTCAAAAGATGATGGATGCTGTTACAGGTTGCCGCTCTCTGTGGCTCGTCCTCATGCTGTTTGCAACAGGAGCACGTTGCGGAGTGGATGGTGAGTTGATCATGAAGCTCGTTTTTTCATATTTGTCTGCATGATCACGTTTCTGTTGATGCGGGTGTTGATTTCTGAAGTCAATTCTAAATCTTTTTAAGGAAAAGTTTATTTGTAGAAATATATAAAACGTAATATGTATTTAACAGCAAATAAGTGTGTTAATCTTAAATATTAATGATTTGTTCAATATTTTGGGTTTTTTTTTGGTTTTTTTCGATTTTCAAGAAAAAATTCTAATAACATTGTTTCTGAAGTAAATTCGTAAATCTTTTATTGAAATATTAGCGAATGGTGAGTTGAGGTTGTTGATGGTAGCGAATGGTGGTTTTATATTTGTTTGAATGATCACATTTCTGTTGATGCGGGTGTTGATTTCTGAAGTGAATTCGTAAATCTTTAGAGGTAAAGATTATTTGAAGGGATATATTAGTATGAAGCGAAATATGTTTTTGAACCGTCAAATAAGTGTCTTAATCTTAATTATTATTAGCGATTTCATGTTTGATATTTGTTTTTATTTTTTCTGATTTTTCTGATTTTCAAGAAAAAACATTCTAATAATATTGTTTCGATTTTTAAGAAAACGTTCTAATAATATTGTTTCTGAAGTAAATTTGTAAAATATCTTTTTGTAAGGGAAGCTTATTTCAAAATATATATACAATGAAATATGTATTTAACAGAATAAGTGTTTTAATATTAAATATTAACGATTTGTTCAATATTTCGGGGTTTTTTCGATTTTCAAGAAAAAATTCCGATTTTTCAATTCCGAAAATTCCGATTTTTAAGAAAACATTCTAATAATATTGTTTCTGAAGTAAATTCATAAATCTTTTTGAGGAAAGATTAGCGAATGGTGAGCTGATGATAGTTGTTGGTAGCGAATGGTGAGTTGATAATGAAATTTATTTTTTAAATATTTGTCTGAATGATCGCGTTTCCCTTGAAATGAAATATGTATTTGAAACGAAATATGCATTTTACAGTCAAATAAGTGTCTTAAATTTAAATATTAACGATTTGTTTAATATTTTGGTTTTTTCCGATTTTCAAGAAAAAATTCCAATCTTTCGGTTCGAAAATTCTGATTTTCGATTCCGATTTTTAAATCGTTTTAATGAAATATTAGCGAATGGTGAGTTGATGGTTGTTGATGGTAGCGAATGATCACGATTCTGTTGAGTTGATCAAATCTTTTTAAAGAAACTTATTTTTATATTTATGTATTTAAAATGATCACGATTCTTTTATTATTATTATTTGTTTAAGCCGATTTGGGAAAGAAATTCTGATTTCTGAAGTAAATTCGTAAATCTTTTCGAAGTTTAAAAGAAAGATTATTTTAAAAATCAAAAAAAGTGTCTTAATTTTAAATATGAAAGAAAAAAAATATAATATATTTAAAGTGTCATAAAGTATTACTTAAAGATATACTAAAGATGTATTAATCTTAAGTATTTTAATCTTAAATAGTAATTTTGTTTAATATTTGTTTTTTTTGACCGATTTTTAACAAAAGATCATTTTTTAAGGAATTATTTTATCTTAAAATAAATTAACGATTTCATCTTAAATATTTTTCATGTTTAATATTTGTTTTTTCCCCCTATTTTTAAGAAAAATTCTAATGATAATATTTCTGAAATAAACTTCGGAAATCTTTTAAGGAAATATAATTTTAAGAGATATATGATACATTTTCTTAATATAAAAATATAAACGATTTCATGTTTAATATTTGTTTCTTTCCCGATTTTTAAGAAAAAAAAATTAATATTAATATTATCGTTATAAAATGGTTATTGATAAAATTAACAAGAAAATTACTGTGATTTTTCTATTAATTACATCCTGCTATACTGTAAATATAAATGTTTTATTTAACAGAGCATTACAAGGCAAATCTCAATTATAATATATATTATTTTGTTTAATTTCTTGAAAATAGTTGTAGCAAAAAACCATTTTATACATGTAAATAATGTTATTAAAATATCTTTAAGAAAATGAAAGAAATAAAAGAAAATAAATAATACATATTAACAAAAATACAAAAATTTCACTGAGCAAAGTAAATTAAGTTCTTTAGTTATATTTACAAAACAAAATATGCTCGCTGGAAAAAAAGAAAAGGTTAAGAATAAAAAAAAATCAAATGATTTATTTTGTTTATTTTTAGAGTGGAAAATTTTAAAAGGATATATATAAAGTTACAGTAAAAAGACTATATACGGTTTTTCTGAATATTTAAGGGAAAAAAAAAATAATTTTATAACAGAAAAAAAGTTAATCTTCTTAATTCACTTGAGAATTTTTATTCGCTTATTTAAATTTAAAAAGAAGGTATATAAATTAGTGGAACTAAAAATTAAATAAATAGAAATAATTGTTCCACGAATATGGTGCATATATTTTAATTCATGGTGAGATTTCATTATATTTAATACATTTCAATATGAAAAATTCAGGTGTTTTTATGCAGTATTTTATTATCATTTTTATTTCACTATTCTGCTTCAAAGTAGATTACTTTTAAACAAAACTAATCGATTATCCTGAAAACAAAGCATGAATTTTCATACATTTACATTAATTTTCTTGGTTTTATCTGAAGGTTGGTTTGTTTAGTTTTTTTTTTTTTTTTTTTTGCTATCTTATTTTTCAAGCTCAATTTTGATAAATCTGATTCAATAAAAGAAAACATCTTGTTAAAATCTAATTTTGTGATTTTTTTAAGCTTGACATAAGCAGGAAGTTTTGTTTGGTTTATCGCTCTACGGTCATCTTGTGCACACTTTATATTAATTAGACCGGGACCTTACAGTTTGTTGATTCCGAAAACTAACAAACATCCAATCTACAGCTAGGATACGAACCTGTGGTACCAACAGTCATAGCGCCAGCCAATGGGCCAGTAGGACATCATAAATACACTCAAAATGTGTGAAAACATTATGACCACCCCTACATTTTGCAATGAACTCGCCTGGAAGACGTGGAAGGCACGTGATCAGGGGGAAGTGGTATTTAACTGGTATTAATCCATGCCAAGGCGGGTTGAAGCTGTGTTGCGCTCAAAGGTGGGCCAACTCGTTATTGACAGGTGGTCATAATGTTTTGGCTCTTGAGTGTAGTATGAGATTCGTTTTCTCTATCTCGAAATTACTCGGATGTCATTTGATCCTTCAGAAATATCATGCTTGATGCCTTCGCAGAAACTTGACTTTCAGCTGGATATCATTTTATTCTATTTGAACATTCTCCCACCTTCTTAATCCAACGTTGAATGTATCACAACAGCATTATGGCAAATTATAAATTTTAAGAATGTACATGTTAAAATAATTTTAACAGATAACTCATGGTACAATGATAAAGTGGACAGTTAGCGAGCAAGAGGACGTAGGTTTAAATCACATAGAAGCGTCAGGTGTAGTCACTTCTTTCTGAAACAAAGAGATTCCATTGAGGTTTTGACAACTTGCATAAGCATCTCACCCTGTTATTGAGACTGTCGAGAGTTTTTCAAATTTTCTCCCATACGACACGTAAATGCTGGACAGTTATCCTTGAAATTTTTCCTCACATAAATTTTTTCCTTTTTTTTTATCCCCTGATGATGAGCTGTTTGTGATATATATATATAAATATATAAATAAATTACTAAACCAATCGATTTAAAAAAAAAAAAAAAAAAACATTTATCAGTTAGTGTCTAAATAAATCTATGCCTCTTTCTTTTTTTCTTCTTCTATAAATTGCACGAAAACAAGGCTCTTTGTTTTCATTTGAATCAAGACAATTTTAAGAGATTTTGTTTCAAAAACTTGTTTCACAAGAAATTTTTGTATTTTCCTTAACATAAGAAACAATTTTATATCGCCGTAAGACAAAATTTAAAATAAATGGATAAGATTTCAGCTGCCAGCAAAAAACTGATAATATAAACTGATAATATACATTTAGACTATAAATATGCAATTTAAAATTGTAAAAATGATATATGTTAGAACGAACACGATAAAAATGTAAGGATTTATATGTTGAATGGCATTTTTTGAAAATTAATTATTGAATTGGCTGAAAATGTTGTTTTCACAGTTTAATAAAATATTATTGAAAAGCGTGGAAAACACTAGACAATCTATATACTTATCTGTTAACATTTGAAAAATATATATAAGGCCTCAATTACATTTTTAAGATTTATAGAAGAATTTTTAAATACTAAATATTTTTGTATTGTAGAAGCTGCAAAAGTTTCGTAAATATATTCGAACTAGTTCACTTACCTTATATGTTCAATTTTTGAATTTGAATGAAGTATCTTGAAAAAAATATTATTAAAATTGGTTAAAATGCTTTTTATATCCTAATTATAATAAAAAAATAAGTGGTGGAGTGGTTTGTTAGATAGCAGGCTATGCTTCTGGTGTGAGGGTTTTCGAAATTTGACAAGCGGCAAAGAGCAGAAAACTCTACATCAAGAATGGGCACGATAAATATGTAAGCCCTGCAAAGATATATGTTAGAATGAACACGATAAAATTGTTAGGGATATATGTTTGGAATGGCACTATAAATATGTAAAAAATTGTAATGATATATGTTAGGAAAGAACACGATAAAAATGTAAGGATATATGTTAGAAAAAGGGGGTCCTATATGTTTGGAATGGATGCACGAAAAAAACCGTAGGTCCCGGTATGATATACTGCGTCCGTGGCTTATCTTCAGCCCCCTGGGTAAATGAACGTCGATAAAATCCATGACCAAGCTAAATGTTTGTCATATATGTTAGAATAAGAAAGATAAATATATGAACCCTTTCAATATACAAAGATGGTTTGATGCCATCTTTGGGATTATTGATTGCAAATTAATCGTTACCAATGTGTCCATTAACCCTTCATGGTTTCTTTTGTGTAGTGTTGAAACTGGTAACTGATACACATCTGTCATTTTATTTTTGATATTAAAATACCTAAGTGTCTTGGTAATATCTAAGTGCCTGGCATTCGAAAATAACTAACACTTATATTTATTTGCAAATTATATTTAATTGGTAAATAATTAGTAATTTTCAGCTGATATTTCTGTAGATTGAAATTTTATATTGTAAAATGGTCATATTTTCTCTAAAAGAATTCAGCTTATATGCCACAAAGAGGAAAAGAAATCTAAATAAATATAATAAAAAAAAAAAAAATCACTGCCACAGAAATTTACTAGTAGTTATAAAGATTTCATAAACCATAGATTTATTAAAAAAATATTTTACAATCAATACTTTTAATAATAATTATTAATATAATAATAATAACAATTTTACCATGGTAATATAATGCTTTATTAAATATCATGATAAGAAAAGCTACTGTTAGCTGAATTTTTAAATTGCAATTTTTTAAAATCACTTTGGCCAACCAAACATTTTCTAGAGAAAAATTGTAAAAATATTTGCAGAGAAAATTTGTTCAACAAGAGTAATCAGAAGAGAAATGCACGTATTTTTGAGGTTCTTAAATAGTCATACATTTCAATTTGGAGCAATACTTCAAAACTAAGTTGTAAGAAATCCATTACTCCCGGAAAGTCCCGGAAATTTCTATCCTTCTTTATAAAATGTCAGATCTGTTTGACTTTTTATTGATTTAGAATCCTTTCTAAAGTTGCATTTTATAAGAAGAAATAAATCCCAACCAAAATGAAATTTTTAATATTATGAAGCATTTTGGGATTGTTTTTAGAGACGTTAACATCTGTCGTAAATAAAATATACAAGAAAAAAACCTTACAACGTGATGTTTGTTACTAATATGATACAAAAAATAATATGCCTTTTATATAAATCTTTATAAATGTCTTTGGCGTGTTATGGGCAATAGAAAAAATTGTTAGACCTCTTTTAGATGTATTTAGTAGCTTTGAAAGATTAATTAAGGAAGTTTAAAAAAATTTCCTTGACATCAAATTAGTTGCCAACATGGCGACTACAGTTAAGTACACATTTGGAAACATCTACAGTGGCTAGTAACTCAAATAAATTTAAAAGATTTAAACATTGTACAGTGGCTACAAATAAGGTACGTATTTTAAATATTTTTACAGACATTACATTAGGTAGTAAATCAAATAAATTAAAAGATTTAAACGATGTGCAGTTATAAAAACAACCGATTAACTTAAATAAATAGCAATTTGCATTTTCCGTAACAATGTAAAGAGCAAATTGTATTAAAAGTTCTCCCTCAAAAAGATAAAAATTTTATAAATTTCCAAACCAAAACCAACAAAAATGTTGCAGACAAGCATGCTAATAGTTAAGGTACAGGGTTGATGGTAGTCAATTTTAATTAATCAAAGCCCTTCTCTTTTAAAAATTCAATGTCTGGTTTGAATTTTCTGTCAACTCTTTATGGTTGATTTCGATCCTATTATAAATGTTCAAGTTTTTCAAGTAGAATTTAAATTGCTTTTATTCAAAATCGCAAATGCACTCGCCTTAACTATTAACTTTTTGTTTGTTGGTATTATCTTACGGTTAGCCCTCACAAAAAAATAAATTCCAATATAAGCAATAAATATTTAACTTCCAGGAAAAAACTTCTGAAACGATGTATTTAAATTTTTAATAATAATTATGAGGGGGAAAATGGTCGTTTTGAGAAAATTGTGTGACTTTCACATTTTTTTTTATTTCAGTTTACGGAACATAAACATCAATATTTACATACGTTGATTTTCCACATTTTTAAATAAAGGAAATTTCTGCGATCACATCTTAATTTTCTATATATTAAAGTGGTATTAAAATAATTTATATCAATTTATCAGTCGGTTCCCAAAAAGAAAGTTTTAGATAGAATATCTTCTAATCAGTTTGAGAAGGGTACATCTTCAGAGATAATAAAAAAAATTATAATTTCTAATTATGAAGAAATCGAGCGAAAGACGCATATATTGATCGTATATAACAAAATGAATACAACTTTCTGTTTCAATTTCAGTGGGGTTTTTTTCCCAGCAAAATTTCTTAATTTTTTTAAACTAACATTACATAATAATTTATATTAAATGTAAAAATTTTTTAAAAATGTTTGCATCATAAAGGCAATAAAAAATATTATATTTAGTTCATTCTTATTATAAAGTAAAAATATTTTGTAATAATTTAATTAAGTATTAACTAAATGAAATCTAGTTATATATTACCTAATACCTATTATCATCAATTCTTTTCTACATACAAAAATAAAAATATTCAATAGAATAGACGTTCTGTCTTAAGAGACTATATGGGGGCCATCATGATGTACTTGATTTTTTTGCATGTTCTCTCCATTATCTATCAATTGTGGCACTTCTATCAGTGATTCTCTGCTTTAGAAAGGTTAAATACTTTTGTTCAATACACCATATAACATACTTCTGGATAACTGGTATCTCAGATATCCCAGTACGCTAGAGAGAACATGGCAAGAAATCTCTTAACATTTTGGTGTACTTCTCGCGCAACTAATACTGCCCATATCGAGTTGTATTAAATTAAAAGAGGACAAATATGTATATATATATATATACATCTCATTATGTAATAATTAGTCACTTTCCTTTTTCCTTTGTCTTTATAGTACATTTTTAAAATTGTAAAGCAACTTTATGGACACTCCCGCATATAATGATCCAATTTGCTTACTTATATGGATACCGATTTATCCTTCTTAAGAACTGCAGTTAACCATATTAAGAAAATTCCTGCTTACAAGCAAAGAAAATAACAGGGGGAAAAAAACAGATCTGGAAGGGGTAAAAACGAGAAACTATCCCACAAATTGGAGCTCAAACTTGCTCTCCGGGATAACTTTTACCTTTTAAACTCGGCGAGAAAAGAGATTTTTGCATTAGCCGTCTCCGGCTTTTTCCCTGAACTTATCTCTTCCCTCGGCGTTCGATAAGTCCCATTAGAACCTGTCAATAAGCTATGAGTGTTCTTCGCAGATAAAGACCCTTTTCCCCGTTTCAGGATTTCGGGCTTAGACAGAAGGCTGGCGAGCGAAAAAAAAAAAAAAAAACTGGCTAAAAGACCCACGAAAAACGCCCGGTCTTCTACCTCATTAAGGAAGGGGCCTTTAAGATTTTGCTGAGCTTAGAAATAGAGGTTTCAGAAAAAAAAAAAGGGGACAAAAATAATAATAAAGTTGAAAAGAAATGAATGCGCACGACCAAAGGTGAGGTTATTCTGTGTGGCTTTTTAATGATTATTGTTACTCGGTAACAAAGGTTTTTCGCACCAACGGAAGAGTCCAGTCCCGAGCAAACAAGTAGTTGGGCCTTATTCATTTTCTCTATCTTGCATAAAACGCATATACCATAGTTTAGAATCTCTACTATAGCTAGATCTTCGGCCAGGCAGCCGTGTACAGTTCTTAATCTAAAATTGACAGCAGCCTCTAAATTTTTTCCAGTCATCAACGATTCTCTCCTAGACTTTTCTTTTCTTGTTAACTAATAATTTAATATATGATGACTTAATTTTGTCCCGTATAGTTCTTCTAAAAGAGTCAAAAGGGATAGGACACTGTTCAGCAGATTCTGTTCCTTTTTTTTTTTGCCAGAAGATCTGCCCTTTCGTTTCATCAATTCCAGTATATGATGGAATACACTGGGAAGTTATGTATTAACCATTTTCATTAACAAACTTGATATCTTGTTTTATATTGATTATAATTACAGATTCAGATTGTCTTTGTTTCAATGGCGGATCTAGAATCCATCAAAATAACTGTTTTTGAAAAACAACTGTATTGAACTGTACTATTGCTGTACTGTATTGAACTCGGCATTGCACTTTGCTAGTATTGAACTGTATTTTGATCTCTGAAATTCTTTTTAATCGACCTATGTATTCTTCGAACGAAAATCGCAAGGAAATCAAAATGTAATAATATTTAGTTTCTGAAAATAAATTGTTCTTTGCTTTTGATGGAAAATCTATACACTTAAAATAAAGCGAGCTCGTATTCAGTACAATGTTTCTGAAGAAAATGACTTATATAATTATACATTTATGTTTGTGCATTAATTCCATTTACTAATATTCATTGTTTCAAATTACTTTCAAGTAACTAGATTATATATTAGATATTCTTTATCAAAACTTTCTTAAATAATTGAATGAAATAATATTTAGATTGAAATTAATCTATTTCAGTATATAATTAGTCCAGCATTCAACTCTAAGTAATTTAACTTTTAGTCGTAGCTCTACACATAAATAATAAGTTTTATAATGCGATGAATTTATTATAACTGAAATAAGACCACTTTATTTGATTTAAAGTTTACAGAAAATTTATTTCATAAATAATTTAATACAATATTTTTATAGCTAGCTAAAAAGTAAAGGAAAGTATCTCTCAAGGTAATGTAAACAGATAAAATTATGATCTTCCCTACAGACATTGAATAGAGGAAGTATTACATTACATACAAATATAGCTTTTAACTTATTAAATAATATATGCAATGGAAAGCAGCTATAATACTCCAGTTGTTTGCTCCTGTTGTATTTACTAAGATAAATAGTTATAAATTGCAAGTCTGAGAAATGAACTTCATTATACTAAGAAAGCCAGAAATGTTGGATATACAAATAATTTAAACAACCAGAACGGAACATTTATCCTTCAGATGAATGGAAATTAATGAAAATAAAAATTTAGTTCTGAAACATTTTAACAGTAACGTAAAATATGTTCACTTTTAGAAGGATTTAAATTTTAAATCATTTGTTAAATAAAGTAATTATCTATGAACTAATAATTGAATTATAATTTGACTAAACAATTTTGTTAACTATAATAAATTTGAAAGTATAGGGTATTTCAAAATACATTTTGCATCTCCATTTTCTTTAATTTCACTGTGAAATAATGTAAAAAAGATTTCTTAATGCACGGGGCTTGAATTTGACAATTACGTTTTAATATATTTTTATAACTATACTGTTATATACATGTAATATTATATAGTTATAATATTATAGTTATGCGATTATTATATGAACTAGAATTTATAGAATAATATTTATATAAATTCTAGTATTATTATTAGAATAGTATTATTTATAGAATAATATTGCTATTAAATCAGAATTTCGGACTATTTTAGAATTAAAAATAAAAAAAAGTTGGTATTACAAAAATGCTTATTCTGTGTTTTTAGCGTTAGTGAAAATGTTTTGAACATGAATTATTGATTGATAATAAAATTCGATATATTAATTAACTCTTAGAATGAAACTGATAGTAAAATTTTGACTTTGTTATGTTGAAATATTTTCATCTATTAATTAATGTTTTAAAAAATATTATATTTTTTAAAAGTAGGGCGTTTATACATTTGAATCAATTTTGAATTTTCAGATTTATTTGCAACGTTTGTGGCATATAGATTTTTTTTTCTATTCATTTTTAACGTTTTCAAGGAAAAAGCTCTTAATTTTCATCAATGTTTCAGCTAAATTACATTATTTGGGATCTTGAAATAAAATTTAAACTCATTCCCCTTCTAAGAATGATTTTGTACTTTCAGCAAAATAAAAACTGAATTTACTTTTTAACAATATAATTTTAATAAATTTTGATGATTAAATTTTAAACACCATTAATAGTAAAAGATGGAAATATCAATTGCACAGAAATAAAAAAAAAAAATCACCGTAACAGTGCTTCCTCCTACACACTGACAAGAGCACCTTCTGTGGCGTTCAGGAGAAATGGTCAATTGACCTAGAGACTGTCACCCGAGAGGAAGTACAGCTCAACCTACGCTTCCGCTGAGAAACATTTAGTTTATAGTCTTTCATCCCGAGAGAAAACATAATTAGTCTATCCTGGCGTATTAGTTGGCCTACAGACTCTCACCTGGAGAGGAAGGATATTTCGTGCCCCCCTGAGCTTAGCCGAGTTTTCGGAAATTCGGTTTAGAAGTGGTATCTTTTTTAACGAACCTACAATTATCTGCCTTTAAAATGTGTTAAATATTGTATGCCTCTAATTGTATGTGTGTGGTATTTGTGCTTGTGTCAATAAAGCTGCGAGTCCTCCAAGCGTGCTTCAAATATCTCAACCCAACCACACCCAGTTATAATATAATTGTCTAACCTGAATACTACAATATTAAACTACATTTACTTCAAATGCACCATTTTGTGCCTACGACGTAAATGTGCAAAACAAAGATATTTATAGTATAAATCAAACAATTTAAACAATAAATAATTATATAATACACTAATAAACTAAAAATATATTATACTAATAAATAATTTACTAATTTACCATGGATTTTATATTATCCTGTAGTATAGTTAATGTATATTAGTTTTTCCAAAATATTCAGCTACTAAAGAAATGTAAATATTACCTTGAACATTCTTTACAACTTGAGGTTAAAATAGTAGAAAATTATGGAAAATGTTACAAGAATTCTTTTCTTTATAAAATTAATTATTTAACATAAGAAAGCCCTTTAATTGTTTGGAAAACAAATTTTTTTATGAAATAAAAGTAATTCACTGTTTATAGCTTCTGAAATAAATATAAAGCATAGAAAGTTTTATAAGGAAATGAAGTGAAAAGATCGGCTATGATAAGAGTATTTTAACATAAGAGAAAAAAAAAAACAAAACAAAAATCTGCTGCAAGTACTGAAGTACCGAAGGGTTTTCTCTAAAACTTTGAGAATAACACTTAAATCTTGGACAAGGGATAGTCCAAGTGCTGTCAAAGTCTTTTATAGTGATGGATTATCTTAAAAAACAAATAATACTTCAGTTTGACGTAAAATGGGTTGCAACACCGTTTTTATCTTTTATAAACCTGGTTTTTTATATATAAATTTCATTTAAAATTTAATATATAATTTATGGAGAAATTTATGCGTATTATAAAATACATTTTAAAGTAATTAAGATATTGCCTTTATATAAAACTATTGCAAAAATAATAATCATTTTAAATCGAACGTGCGACACATTGGTAACGCTTAGCCAACAGGCAGGAGGGTGTATTTCAGTCACTGCTTAAAAACTATCGATGAGGAATATAATCTATAAAAACTATCAATGAGGAATATATTCTATAAAAACATATCAATGAGGAATATATTCTATAAAAACATATCAATGAGGAATATATTCTATAAAAACATATCAATGAGGAATATATTCTATATCAATGAGGAATAAAAACATATCAATGAGGAATATATTCTATAAAAACATATCAATGAGGAATATATTCTATAAAACATATCAATGAGGAATATATTCTATAAAAAACATATCAATGAGGAATATATTCTATAAAAACATATCAATGAGGAATATATTCTATAAAAACATATCAATGAGGAATATATTCTATAAAAACATATCAATGAGGAATATATTCTATAAAAACATATCAATGAGGAATATATTCTATAAAAACCTATCGGTGACGAATATAACCTATAAAAAAAACCTATCGGTGACGAATATAACCTATAAAAAGAAACCTATCGGTGACGAATATAATCTATAAAAACCCCTATCGATGACGAACATAATCTATAAAGAAAATCCTATCAGTATAATCTATAAAAAAATCCTATCAGTATAATCTATAAAAAAAAAAAAAACCTATCGATGACGAACATAATCTATAAAAAAATCCTATCAGTGACTAATACTTTTTTTTTGTCTCTAATGCAGCTGCACAGACGTTACTCACTTAGCACTACCCAGGAGGTGCGTGTAGCTTGAAGATAAGCCACGGACGCGGAGTAACAATACCTCCGCGACGCTTTACGATCATATTAGACCGGGACCTACGGTTTAAAGGGGATTCCGAACCACTACAAACATCCATGGCACCGCCGGGACTCGAACCCGTAACCTGTGGTACCAATCGCCAGAGCGCTAGCCACTGGCCATTCACGCCCCGTGACGAATATAATTTATAAAGAAATTATATCGATGAAGAATATAATTTACATAAAAAAACCCCTATCGATGACGAATATAATCTATAAAAACCCCTATTGGTGACGAATATAATCTATAAAAAAACCCTATAGATGACGAATATAATCTATAAAAAAAACCGTAACGATGATGAATATAATCTATAAAGAAACCCATATCGAGGGGAATTATGATTACGCGTGTCACGCATAGATAGTAAAAATGCACGATGGGATTTTTCCGAGTATGTTCCCCTATGGCACGCAAATGCAGGACAATTAAACATGAAAACTTCTATTAGATTTCTTGACATACTCAAGTGAAGACAAAGGTCCCTGATGATAAAAGAAAAAGGCACATAGATTAACTACCAGCGAAGATTTCCTAACGGCGAGGAAACAAATTGGCAATTGCTACATTATGTATAAGAGTTTCGCAATGTAAGTAGGGCTCTTGGATAGTTGTTTTTCTAATTTTTCTCAATACGAGACGAAATTGCAGGGCTGCTGCCTTTAAAAGTTCTTACCGCTGCAATGTTTTTCTTGTCTTGCTTGTCACTTTAATAGTATGATGTGAAAAAAATGTTGAATAACAATTGTTTTATTTGACAATGAGAAGACTCGATTTGTAATTAAAGCTTATTAAAATTTTTATTTAAACATTTAAATAAAGTGAGTAAGAGATACATTTTTGTTGAAATAAAAAAATACATTTATTGATAATTATATAATGAGAACTAGAAACCGTAAACTTTAAACATTTGCTTTATTACAAAATTTCTCATCAGAAAATGTCATTCTAAAATACGTGCAATGTATTAGCCTTGCAGTTTATTTTTTATTAAGTTTTATAAGTGGCACTTTAACTTTTAGAAGAGCTTTTTTTAAACTTTAGTTATAACTTTAATTGAAAGCAAATTGCTTTTTCAACGCCGTAGTTGCTTGATTTAATTTCATAAACCCAAAAGTTCTGTTAATAATGATATGCTGTAAAAACTTCTAACCACTTTTAATGGCATTTGAGAGGATTAATTTGAGTTTGAAATGTTCATTTTCATATTTTTTTATTCCTTTAACTTAACGTTATTTGCTATAGAAGGATATATTTATTAAGTATTAAAAATATCCAAAGTCCAGTTATGCTTATCTACTATTTAATTAACTACAGCGTGCAATTTTTCATGCCGTAAAATACGACTCCTTAAAATATTATGCTTACAGATAAATTTCAGTTAGTAGTATTTATCATTTTAAATTTATGACTTATTTAGTGTCCCAGTAATTTAGTTCAAAACGTTACAATCAGCTACATTTTTAATTCATAAGCAAATATAATGTTTTACGACATATAAGTTAAAGGAAATAGCGCAATGAATTGCATTTACCAAGAAGGAAAATGCAGAAGTAATTAAATTCCATTATTTTTTAAACCATTTTTATGTAACTAATAATATAAAAGTTAGACATGTTTTTTGTTGTGCTTTGTTTTTAAGTAGGTTTTATAGAAATTCTGTGTTTAATAATAAGAGTAATGAAAAATCACCGTTATCCATTAGCCGAAAAATAATGTCAAATGAGATGAATTATTCGGGAAAAACTATATTAAAAGGAATAGTATGAAGTAGACCAGTACAGTTAAGTATGCCTTTTATCGAATTATTGAGATTCTACGACAAGTATTAAATAACAAGAAAATCATTCAAAAGATCAGCCACTGCGTATTCAGAAACGCAGTTTTGTGAAACTGGAAATGATTTATTCCATTAAAATGATGGATGTACAATTCAACCTTTATAAAATAAAATGTAGCAGAGCTGGAAAATGTAACTGATAAATTTCTTTCTGTATCTAAAGTATCTTGTTTTCTGTATCCTTTTAAATCAATCGAATAAAATTGCAGTATACTTAGTTCATTTAAGATATTTAAGTAGAATTTATAGAAATTAAGGTCTTTAATGTTCAAAAGATAACTTTATACCAAGAAATAAATATATCAATTATAAGAAAAATTTCAACTTTTGTAAATACAAAAATAAACTTTGCATTTTCATGACGTAGTAAATAAAATATAGCCCGTTTGTAAGATTCATTTAAAAAAAATTATATTATTATAATTATTAATCACGTTTCTTATTTAATATAATTATTAATCCTTAAATTAGGTTTGTTGAAAATTCTAAGATATTTTCAAAACTTGTCGATAATGTTTTCTGTAACTTCCGAGATAATAAAATATACAACATTAAAAAAATGAAGCATTCCTTTCACTTTAGAACTGGGGTTGAATACTTCTGCTGCAATAGGTATCTACCAACGTCCTCTGTCAGTGACATTTTTTGTCTTTCAGAGTGATCTGTGAAATACCAGTGTTAACAAAAACTTAGCCCTTCTCATGAATGTTCCCAAGGAAAATAAAAATGCATAATAGAATACATATTCTTCCGGAATTCATATAATTTTTGAAAGACTGGAAAAATTAATTTTATATTTAAAGGAAAAACCTTTCATTAATTAGATAAAATTTTAATCTTTTCTCAAAATGAGTTAATTGCTTGTGAACAAAGCGCACATAGGTAAGGATAAAATAGAAGTGTCATGATAAAATCCTAAATGCCTAGTGACCACCAGAACTGACTGCATAAAACCATCCTAGATATTTAGATCTCTAGCTCTATCTTCATCATAATTCCTCCCAAATAGATTAATTGGTAAACTGATAAGTTTTTGATATGGAATAATTACTCCTTTTCCATATAGATTTGCAGACAGGTCCAGTGTTGTCAAAATCTGCATAGCAAGAACAGGGGTAGTTTTAGCTGCACCAATTACAATATGGAGGGCTTGATTTTGAAACACCTGAAGGCATTATTTTGTGTGTTCAGATACAGAAATGAGGACTTGATATATCCAATAACTTGCTGTATAAACATTTTTTCTGAATGGAAAATCTCTTCAGAGCCCTTGCTTTCAAATGTTCTACTTGTTTCTTCTAATTCAAACGGGAATCATGCAGACATCTAAGACAGAAGCAACATCACTATTCTACAAAAGTCTCTTTCTGGAACTCGAGATGGGGTATAAAAAGGTTGTCAGTACAAAGTAAAATACTGACAAGAAGTTTTATTTTTATTAATTATAATTCCATTTTCATTTGTATGAGAAATAACAAACCGTCGTGTTTGGCAGATTAAATTCTCATAGTACTGGGGCAACAATCCAGGGATGACTAATTAAATGCAACGTAGAAGAGATTGATTCCTTACATAAACATACATAGCCCAACATCGTCGCTAGAGGGAAGTTCATTTACACTGAAGTGACAAAAGTCATGGGATAAATATGCAAATTTTCAGAGGGCAGTAGCATCGCGTAGAACAGGTATAAATGCGCAGTGCTTTCGCAGAGCTTTCATTTCTGTTCAAGTTATTCATGTGAAGAGGTTTTGACGTGATGATGACCGCACGACGGGAATTAACAGACTTTGAACGCGGAATGTTAGTTGGAGCTAGACGCACGGGTCATGCCATTTCGAAATCGTTAGGAATTCAACATTCCCAGATCCACTGTGTCAAGAGTGCGCCGAGAGTATGAAATTTCAGGCATAACATCCCACCATGGACAGCGCAGTGGTCGACCGCCTGCACTTAACGACCGAGACCGGCGACGTCTGCAAAGAGTCGCAAATTCTAACAGACAAGCAACACTGCGTCAAATAACCGCAGAAATCAATGTGGGACGTACAAGGGACTTGTCTGTTAGAACTGTGCGGAGAAATTTGGCTTTCTTGGGCTATTCCAGCAGAAGACCGACTCGAGGGCCTTTACTGACAGAACGACATCGCTTGCAGCGACTCTCGTGGGCACGTGAGCATATCGGTTGGTCCCTAGATGAATGGAAAACCGTGGCCTGTCCGATGAGTCACGATTTCAGTTGGTAAGAGCTGATGGTAGGGTTCGAGTGCGGCGCAGACCCCAGGAAGCCATGGACCCAAACTGTCAGCAAGGCACTGTTCAAGCTGGTGGTGGCTCCGTAATGGTGTGGGCTGTTTTTTCATGGAATGGACTTGGTCCTCTGGTGCGACTGGACCGAACATTGATTGGAAATGCTTATGTTCAGCTACTTGGAGATCTCTTGCAGCCATTCATGGACTTCATGTACCCAAACAACGATGGGGTTTTTATGGATGACAATGCGCCATGTCACCGGGCCACAACTGTTCGCGATTGGTTTTGAAGAACATTTCTGGACAATTCCAACGAATGATCTGGCCACCTAGATCACCCGACATGAATCCCATCGAGCATTTATGGGACATCATCAGAGAGGTCTGTTCGTGCCCAAAAAATCCTGCACCATCAACGCTTTCACAATTATGGACGTCTATCGAGACAGCATGGCTCAATATTCCTGCAGAAGTCTTCCAACGACTTGTTGAGTCCATGCCACGTCGAGTTGCTGCACTTCGCCGGGCGAAAGGAGGGCCGACACGATATTAAGAGGTATCCCATGACTTTTGTCACTTCAGTGTATAACAGATTTGAACATAGAATATTTGAGCATCACTTATAACGGATTTGAACTTCGAAAAATAATTGAACATCAAAGAACATTTGAACATCCCTTATAACAAATTTGAACATATGCTAGAATTTGTTGAGTTCAACGGTATTAAAATTTTAATTATTTCATTACCTGTTTGTAGGTTTTATGCATTTTTTTTGAAATGTTCCGTTTTTCTGCAAAAATTGATATCTCCTGAATATGTTTCAATAGTAAATATAACCAATAAAACAATACCATAAAAAATATAATTCATAATAAATAGCAAAATTTATTATAGATCTTTCAAGATGGATCATTTCCCAATTTCTAATCATTCAAAATTATTAAAAAGTAACGAATTGAAACATTTCTCATTCTTAAAACAATACTAATTTTTCGCTTAATGCAATTGAAGAAAAAAAAGAACATTGTAAACAACTATTTAATTCGGTCAATTATATATCTATTTCTTGCGATGACAAAGGAAAATTATATCTCCTATTTTTCTGCCATCTTTTCTGTGGAGGAAAAAGCTCTTTCGTCTTCTAAGACCCTTGACAAATTAGCTGTTCCTGCAGAAAATTTTGTGGCATCAGCTTTCCACAGTTACTTTCATTTTTTCCCATCTTTCTAGTTTTATTTCTGAATAAAGACATTACTTTATTCGTTACATTGTCTCTAGTTAGTACTTTATCCCTCCATGTATTTGTGGCTGGACGTATTCTCCCAGACTTTCGGGCGGTGCCTTTTAGTTTACTAATGAGGTACTGTACTAAGACTTGTAGGTTAATGTATTTATCAGTGCCTGAGGTGCAGACGGGGAAGATTAATGATTTTTTTACCATTACTATACCAATTCTTATTTAGTTAAGTGATCTGTTAGGTCTCAAGTTTGAAGGAAATTGTTAGAATCTCTTATTGATGGTTCACAGGGTAATCAGTTATAAAGGTGTTGCGATAATTTGGCGGTTTGGTTCATGAATTTCATTAATAGTTTACCAATTTTACCGCTTTCATAAAACGAGAGAAAATAAACTTAAATTAATAGACTTAAAAATTTTCTTTTTTTAATGTTGTGTTGAAATTAGAATTGTTACTTTGTAAATAATTTATTCATTGAATCATTTTTAATATTTTCGTTACTTCTTATGGACTCGGAAAAAAATTCAGAAAAACAGCCGACGCAAAATATGCTGGAAAATTTTGAATTTTTTTTTTGTGATACTTGCTTATATAATAGCGATTATATTCTTTTCTATTGGAAAGAAATTATGATTGAAATTCAGAAATTCTATACTTGGTGCCATAAATCACATTAAAATTTTTTTATATTTACTTTTTCCTGTGCCTTAAGAATTTTTTTTCATTCATGTAATCGTTTTCATTTGTCTATTTCTGTACGTAAGTTTTCATTATAAATCTAATAATCTCTTATTAAATATAATCATAATTTTTTAGAGCGAATGATAGTAAGTAAACATTTGTTATTCATAAAAATGCAAAAGAGTTTCTTCTTGTAGAGAAGCGAAAATATATATTCTACATTAAAGAAACAAAAAATTTCATTGAATGAAAAGTTATGAATAATAGTATATAATTATCACCAGGAATGCTTTTCAAGTAATTAGGGGTCAATTTTGTGTTGATGTAATCATTGTTGACCAATTTGTCAATGACTTAATGATTACATCAACACAAAAATTAGTCCGACTATTAGATTGTCTACTGTCAGAGACTGCTTTGGTGAAAGAGCTTCTAAGTTACCTTTCTGTCGTTCTTTAATTATATTTAAAGAAAATAATAAATCTATTTAGCAATAAGTTATCCAGTACCACCGGGATAGCTAAAGACAGGGGTCTCCAAACTTTTTCGGTCGCGGGCCAAAAATTGGAAAAATAAGGTTGGCGGGCCAAGAAAAATTTTGCTAAAATTTTAAAAACAATATACAAGTATTACAATTTAAATATGTTAATGAGCAGAAGGAAATCGAGATTTCATCTTTAAAAAGTTCCTTATAGTGAGGTTCGAAGTGAGAACCTCTCACTATAAGGAATCACAAATGCTCATCTGTCAGTCTACTTCCGAAATAATTCTTTCCAAGATTCATAGTTGAAAATACTTGTTCACATATATCAGATGAAGCAAACACAGCACTGGTTTTCTGGCCGTGGGATATTGAATTTGGGAAACCTACTTTCGATATTGATTTGTAAAACTCTAACTGGGCATATTTAGAAACAACTGCTTGAGATGATTGTTAAAATGTAACTCAATTAATTCACCCTGCCAATCTGACCTCACTACTTCACAATTTTCGTTGAAAGGCATGGTAAAAATATCCAAATAGAGAAAGTAAAGGTCAGCAGTCCTTTGAAAAAGGAAGAAAAAAATAATGTTTAATCAAAGTAGAAAAGGAGATGGATATACACTGAAGTGAAAAAGTCATGGGATACCTAATATCGTGTCCGCCCTCCTTTCGCCCGGCGAAGTGCAGCAACTCGACGTGGCATGGACTCAACAAGTCGTTGGAAGTCTTCTGCAGGAATATTGAGCCATGCTGTCTCGATAGACGTCCATATTGTGAAAGCGTTGATGGTGCAGGATTTTGGGCACGAACAGACCTCTCGATGATGTCCCAAAATGCTCGATGGGATTCATGTCGGGCGATCTAGGTGGCCAGATCATTCGTTGGAATTGTCCAGAACCTTCAAATCAATGGCGAACAGGTGGCCCGGTGACATGGCGCATTGTCATCCATAAAAATATCGTTGTTTGGGTACATGAAGTCCATGAATGGCTGCAAGTGATCTCCAAGTGCTGAACATAAGCATTTCCAGTCAATGTTCGGTCCAGTCGCACCAGAGGACCAAGTCCATGCCATGAAAAAAGCTCCACACCATTACGGAGCTACCACCAGCTTGAACAGTGCCTGCTGACAGTTTGTCCATTACACCATCCCAACCCATCAGCTACCAACTGAAATTGTGACTCATCGACCAGGCCACGGTTTTCCATTCATCTAGGGACCAACCGATATGCCTCACGAGCCCACGAGAGTCGCTGCAAGCGATGTCGTTCTGTCAGTAAAGGCATCGAGTCGGTCTTCTGCTGGAATAGCCCAAGAAAGCCAAATTTGCCACAGTTCTAACAGACAAGTCCCTTGTACGTCCCATTGATTTCTGCGGTTATTTTTTGACGCAGTGGCTTGTCTGTTAGAATTTACGACTCTTTGCAGACGTCGCCGGTCTCGGTCGTTAAGTGTAGGCTTGCGCTGTCCATGGTGGGGGGTTATGCCTGAAATTTCATACTCGGCACACTCTTTTGAACGGTGGATCTATGTTGAATTCCCTAACGACAAAATGGCATGACCCATGCGTCTAGCTCCAACTAACATTCCGCGTTCAAAGTCTGTTATTCCCGTCGTGCGGTCATCATTCAAAACCCACATGAATAATCTTGAACAGAAATGAAAGCTCTGCGAAAGCACTGCGCATTTATACCTGTTCTACGCGATGCTACTGCCATCTGAAAATTTGCATATTGCTATCCCATGACTTTTGTCACTTCAGTGTATAATGTTAAATATATATATCTTTTAATTTGCCTCGACCGCATTAATTCTACTCGCGGGCCGGATAGAATCTTCCTTTCGGCGGCCGAAAAGGCTAAAGAGAATAACAAAATAGCAAAACTTGCAAATTGAATCTTTAATTTCAATGAGGAAACGGCTCCAGTATCGACACATGCTTCACCATTCATTCCTCTAATTCATATTCTTAAAGAGAATGTACGAAGTTGTACCATTCTAATGTCCTTTTTGAATCTACTTCTTCAGATGGAGAAAAAAAATTGAACATTTTGACATCATTACTACTACTTTTTCACATTCATAACAACCAAATTAGTTACACGAGGATGATCCGCGGATTGAGTTTTATTTTTAGAGTAAAATTTTAATTTTCCAGTGGAAGCCAAATTAGTATTTCTAAGCTCTTCACGATGTCCAAACTTCGAAACTTCTCTTCTTTTTTTAGTCTCTGGGATCACATTTTTTGTTTCACACTACAACTTTAATTATTCATAGGCATCTAACTATTAGCTAATAGATTGGGACCAATCTATTCGGACCAGTGATCAAGATAAAGTTATTTTTTAAACATGATCAGAATTAATGAAGTTTTAAGTTGATTAAACGTTGTAATACTGAGCTCTAAAAGCCGCCTTTCAAAAAAAAAGTTCCTTTGATCAAAATAATAGTCTCGCCAATTATTGTCAGAATATTTGTATTGCTGTGCAAAAACTTGGCGGAACTTTTTTGCACTCATTTGAACCGCTTCAGTAGAATATGTTTGTGTTCATAGTTTTAAGTTTTCTGTCTGGTTCTTGAGCTATTAATTTAGCAATATCTCTTGGGAGAAAGCCAAAATTTTGATACTTTCAAAAAACGTTAATAGTTTTCCAAATACATTTAAAAATAAGGCTGTATCGTTTGTTTTCGGATTAAATCCAGGACAATTTTTTTAAATTCTAATTTTAGTAATTCTGGAGCCAACAGTAGACAAATCAGATACTGAATTAGCATATGCCTTTGTTTTCACTTTTCTGTAATTTTTAATTCTCTTTTTTTTTCTTTTCATCAGTTTGCAATTGTAATTTTTCTAATTCAATGGCAATATTAATTCAATTAAATCAATTCAGTTAGCAATATTAATCTCATTTGCTAAAAAAGAGAGATCCTGTTTTCTATCTTTGCAGTATGCAGGTTGGTACTGTATTGGTAGGGTTGAGATACTTAGGGCACAGGTTGGAAAGCTCACAGCTTTATTTACACATGCACAAACACCACTCACGTACAATTAGAGGCACACAATATTTAATACATGTAAAGACATAAAATTATAGATTCGTAGAAGGATTCCCCTTCTAAGACGAATATTCGAAACTCGGCTGCGCTCAGGGTGCACGAAATGTACTTCCTCTCCGGGTGAGAGTCTGCAGGCCAACTAATGCGCCGGGGTTGGCTAATTATACTTCCTCTCGGCATGGAAGACTATAAACTAAACATTTCTCATCGGGAGCGCAGGTTGCTCTTTACTTTCTCTCGGGTGAGAGTCTCGAGGCCGACTAATCATTTTCTCAAGAACTCAAAAGGGAGGCGCTCTTTCATTGTGTAGGGAGGAAGGACGATTATATCTATAGGTAAATATGCCATTATATAATATTAAAATATGTAATGAAATATTAAAAATGATATACTTTCTCACTTATTAAATAATATTTATATAACAAAAATACCCAAATGAATAACATAAAATACAAATGGACAATTATTCATTAACCAAAATCAAGTAAATGCAATACTAAAAATAATTTCCTTTTTTAATATGGTAAAAAGAACAATATTTAATCATTAAGGATTCGATTAAAATTTATTATTCCTTATTGTTTTCTCAAATAAATCAAATTAAATAAAAATAATCTAATAATATTTAGTCAACAAGGATTTGGCTATTAAAAATCGTTATTGTATAATAATTATATAATATAATTATCATTTATTGTATAAAATCATATAAATACAATATGATTTTATGCAATATAACAACTTCATAATTTTCTATTTAATATCAATTGAAGATGTTAAAGGTAAAAGTAAAATAAACTAAAACAATCCAAAAAATATTATATAACACCATATCAATCCTATTCTTATAATTGATAAAATGTTATTAGAAAAAAATTCCGAAATGATTATATATAATATATATAAGAAAGGCCAATTAAAAGAAAACATTTATTGGATAAAAGATTTTAATTATCCTATTATACAGAAAATCCTTAGTTTTCTCGTAGGAACTCAAAAATTGTTTTCTTTAAAAATATTTAATTATAAAGATAAAAGTTTTTGCAGTTTATTAAATAAAAATGTTTTTCATTAAAATCCACTAAATATACTTCTGCTTAAAATAAATTGACTCTTTTAGGCAAAAATTTCATTATCATCAACTTTTCTTAATAAAATTTAAATCGCTGATAATAGTGAAAATTTTGCAAAAAAGAGTCAATTTAAGAAGAAGTATATTTAGGTGATTTTAATGAAAACATTTTTAAGTTTGATAAACTGCATAAAAACTTTGATCTTGAATTATAAAGATTTTTTAAAGCGGTTTAAATTTCACTCAGAAAAATTGATTGCGAAACATGATATCAGAAGTAAGATTAGGGAAATAAAACTTCATTAATAAGTACATATCTACTATATATATTACGCTTATTAGAAATCATTTTTTTTAAATTGTTTTGTTTTTTTCCTGAAAGATATACTATTTTCTTGAAGATTAAATTTAATGTTACCATGTAATAGATCATCAAATAATATTTTTTAAAAATATATTCTTTAATTTCTTTTATGATTGAATTTTTTTGGCTTTATTAAAGAATAATTACAAACAATTCCATTGATTAAAAGAAATTAGATTTATGTTATTATTTAATTCAAAAATACATCTATGTTTTCACTCTAAATCAAAATTCAAGATGAAGCATTAATTTAATAATAAAGCATATATAAAATTTTAAATTTAATTTTCCACATTAAATATGGATAAATCACGACTAGTATTTATCCAGAAAATAAATAAAGAAGCACTGAAAATTTTTTAGTTTTTTTTTTTTTTTTTGAATTCTTTTTTAAGTTGAAACGTAAAATACATTTTTCGAAAATATTTAATTCAATAAATCAAACGGCAATTGTTTGTTTATGAAAGAGAACGAAATTTTATAATGCATTATGAAAAGGTTGTTTTCTTAAATTGGAATCAAGCAAAATGCAATTATAATATTTGGAAGGCCTTTTCTTAAGAAATATAAAATCTTAATAAAATAAATTTTTACATCAAAAATTGGTTAAATAAAAGTTGAAAGAGGAATTTTCTGAAGATAATAATTCGTAATACTATTATTTGAAATAAACAGAAAATATTACTAGCAATTGACTTTGTTGGCGTATATATCTTTTCAGATTTCAAAGTTAAATTATTTTACTACAATATTTAAACTACTGTGTTCATTTAAAAGTTTTTTTTAATATTTTCTCAAACCCTT